>JBBPLT010000267.1:0-35862 GCA_038089955.1 Strobilomyces dryophilus | reverse complement strand
AAGGTGACATATTTCTCGAGACTACATGATCAGACCCTGGCTCGGAAATACAGAAACAATGAAACTACGTACACAAGAAGGGAATGCATCTGTGAGAATGTGAGCGAGGATCAGAATATGAAACTGTAATGACACACATCCTCCATATACTCGTCGGAAAAAGAGGGCATGTCCCGTTTGGCGTCATTCTGAGAACCCTCTGGCGGGAAGGATGCCGGAAGATAGACCTGTCTACCGGAGTACACCACGGGAGCTTGAAGAACGCAGCTGTTAAAGTAGCAAGGACGTGAATTATGTTGCGTGTCGCGATGTCGCAAATAAGAGATCTGACCGGTTGCAGTACTCTTCCCCCTTCGTAGCAAGATGTTGTCCGATGACGTCCCAAATTCCGTTGTGTGGCGTATGGGTATAGACACCATATACTTTGATCACTGAAAGGCAGATCTACACTTGAGAGCGGACGAAATATTCGAAACAAGGTACCTTGACGCTCTACCTACAAAGGTGCTCCTTTAACCATCATGACGAGATATGAATGGGTCAAACTCACCTGCTCCTCATAGTCAGGGGCAACGTCAATCTGGTACTATTCTAGAGTAAACACTTATTCGCTGACATTGCGAGAGGAAACTTACGACTAGCCGAAGATCGCGTTGCACCTTGGCTTCGAATATCGGGACTCCAGAGGGTTCGTTGAGCCTTTCCTGGTTTTCACCATAAAAGCGTCCTTTCGAAAGATGCCTGCCGCGACGATTGTATAGCTGGCACAATGGTGCCGGAAAGCAGACGACGTACCTCATCTTGTTTACGACCTCGTGACATTTCTTTCTATCGCTGTTTGCAAGCTCACACAACCTCCTTGTTGCACTTGTGCTGACGATGATTCGCCAAACACCGAACTTGTCTGCATTGCCGAAGCCGAGTGCTGCTTTCAAGGGCTGCACGTTTGGATGAGTAGATGGTTTTGTCCTGGGGTGTTCTGTGGCTCCAGATCCCTGCGACGCAGAAGAATGCACGGCGGCTTCAGCGTCCGTCGAGATATACGCGTGCCTCAATTGCTGTGCAAAAGATGGTTCGAGGATGAGATTGAGATAAAACTACGAGTAGTGGCCATTAAGCCGCACGCCAAAAAGTGTAAACAGTTTTGGGACGCACTCTCAGTATTGTGCTGAGCTTGTTGCTGATCTCGCGGGCTGTGCGTGAAGCATCCGCACTGTCCGACGGCACCTCGATTCCCAGGTCACGAAAGACGTTCAGATTTTCGTGCCTCGAACGCAAATGATCATGCTCCCTGTCACGCACGAAAGACGTGCGAGCCAGGTCGAAGTGTGAAAACTCCGTCGAGCATAACAAGGGGAGAACTGCCAACGCATTCTCTACATAGACCTTATTCCGCCCGACTTCCTCACGGACGGTATCAGAAGGAAAAAGAGAACGAGGCAAAAGAGGTGAAATGGCAGATGGGAGTCGCCGAAGAAGAACGCCCGCACACGAAGCCTCGACGAGCGCAGGGTGGGTTGGGTAGGCGTCCAGGATCCTGCGCACCAGCACAAGCCCTTGAGCGTTCGACGAGACTAGATCCATCGTCGTCAATCGCACGATGAACCGACGCCGCAAGGGGGCGGGCACGATCAGAGACTCACCAGACACGATAAACTCAAAGAGATTCGGGACGGCGCACAAGTCCTGAACTATTAGGGCCAGAGAGACGTCTGGACCTGCTAAACAGGACTCGAGCACCTTCAGAGCTGCCGCGAGACCCTCGCTGTTGGCGAGAGTGTTCGCGGAGAAGCGTTGTAGATCGAGGACGGATGCCGTAGGCTGTCCAGGCATCGTTCCGCGGCGGATGGGTACGAGGTGGCCACTAGGATGCTCTCCCCCTTATGAGGGATATGTAGCACAAAGCGATGCAGAAGCCACCAACGATAAGTAGAATTGAAATTCTAGAGAGGGCGCAACCTTTTCGCCACAGGGGTACCGGAGGAATCCGCGGTACTAACTCATCGTTTAGAGCTGACATAGACAAGGTGATCTCACTGGCTAGCGAGAATCGCGTCTCTTGCTCGGCGTTCGCAGGTTCTCATGCCGACCGTTGCGGGGCGCCCCTTTTTATGAGAGGCTTCACCGGCAATGGCAAAAAGATATAAAGAAGCTTCAAGTTCTTGGGAAGCACGTTGTTCCGAGTTTAGTGAGTACCCCATATCTAAGATTAGCAAGGACACGCTTAGAAGTTCCAGTACACGAGGAGACGGTTTTTCCAGAGCTGACGAAGCCCTACGTTTGAGCCTCATTGTGGGAACTCGTAAAGCGCCACATCACCTTGTTCTTTTCATTTGAGAGTTCTGCACCTTCCGAACGTTCAGACAAGAACTCCCCGTTCACGTGACGTGTCTTGCGCAGTGTATTCGGAAGGGGGATGAGTCTGTCACCCGACCTCAAGCCTCAAAGTAGAGTTTCGAACTGGCGCAGAGCTAAGGGTTGTGTGGTAGAAGGTCCCTCCGAGCGGTGTCAGGTGTCCTGGCGCAGTGGCTATAGTCTGGGTCTTGCCCGGGCCGCCGCTCCCGTCGGACAGCGGAGTTCTTGCGTCATGCCCGACGCTACAGATGCACAATCACGTCGTTCATTCATTCAGTCCATTTTGATTCATCTCAGGTACGGTTACATGTAAGTAGTACTATCAGGAATCGCCGTCGTTCGTCTAGCAACTTCAAACAAAGTCCTTCACCGCCTCTCCATGAACCTAAAGCAACCGAAGCGTAAAGTAAAAAGGGAAAGAGTGAAAATCGAACCACGTCACAGCTCATACACACAACCGTTCCAGACAACAGGCTAGGGTGGGTAAACAGAAACGGAAAGAAAAACCAAGCAAAGCATCGGCTCTAGTCTCACATGTCCTCGTAGTGCGGCTTGGGCGAACTGATGGACAGCTTTCCTTGCACCTTGCGCTGCCGCAGATTCTTCACCTCGGTGTTGATGAGGTCGCGGAGGCGTTCCAGGTCTAGACTGCGCTCAGCCCGCGAGCCCATCAGCACGTTGCGCCAGATGCCGGCAGCGGCGACGGAATTATCAATGTTCAATTGCATCGGCCGGTGAAGGCGGACCATCTTTTGCATGAGATGATCGGGGTTCGCGTAGATTGCGCCAGGCCATGCGACTCGGATTGCGAACCACCACCCAAGAGGCTAGACTAGCGTCAGCTAATTCACAGAAGTATCTAGGAATCAACCCACCCGGCCGTCGGGCAGCGTTCGCTCGGGGTAGGAATCGTACGTGGTCAGTGCACCATCTGGCAAGGAGAACCTAGGTAACAAAGGTTGGCTTAAGATTCCAAGAACACCAAGGTACAGAACACTTGCCTATGTACGACCCAGTGGTTGGCGTCCGAGCGATGCTTCGCCAGAACCACGATCAACCGCGGAGCACCTTCAAACCCAAACGGCGCCCACAGCTCCCTCAGCATACCACAGGCATCTCCATGTCGTCCGTTGAACACGGCGGTGCTGATTGCGTCGGCCATGTTGGGAGGCACGAATAATCTGTCGACCTTGCCTCCAGGAACGTCCGTCATCCGACTCCTCACGTAGCGCTTGTACGTCTGCGTCGACCAAATGCTTAAAGCGACCTCGTCGACCTGTTGTCCTCGAGTAGTGCTCGCGAGGGCTGCATCGATCTCGCTCATGGGCCATATGATAGCCCAGCTGAGTAGTCGTTGGTGAATGCGTTGCCACGGTGGCGGCGCCTGCACCGTGTCGTTGGTATCGTTGCCAGAGTTCCATAGATGCGAATGTGACGAAGGAACGAGATCCCGTTTGTTGATCTCTTGCGGAATAGGTGGCAGGGGAGGGGACGGGTTTCGGCGCTCGGTGAAGTTACCGCCGTCTGGGATCTCCGGGAGACCAGACTCGGTGAATGCCCCATGGCCCTCTTCGTATTCGTCTTGATCATCTCGAGCAACCTCCCATGTCTTGTGAGTGACCGCAGATTGGCTCCCTCCAGGCTTGACCCTCAGCTTGTACAACTCTTCCTCCAAGAACTGTTGTCCAGGGGAATCGTCGTTCTGAGAGTTCAAATATTCGCGGGTCTCTGTGACCGTCGGTGCCCCGAACCGCTGGGTACTATTCTCGCCATTGGTATATTCCTCGTCTATACGACGTATATAAGAACGCGCGCCGCAAGCAAGGCTGTCCTCACTCACCAACTACCTCAGTCTCGTTAGCCTGGAACATCGACTCTGCCAAAGTCCCCGTTACTTGGGTGTTGATGTTGACCGTCTGCGTGCGCGGCGTCTGTCCATATTGGTCTTCGCCTTCAGTGTATTCGGTATTCTCGCCACGGTACTGCTGACGCGAATCCGAAGATTCAGCGTACGATTGCTGGCTGCGAGGTGGTATAGATGCATTGAAGGACTGAGGACTCAAGACGTCAAGGCGTTCGTGCATCTTGATCATTCCATTGATCAATTCCTTTGCCCACTCGGGAGGTTCTTGCTGAACGACGGGTCAATTCATGGGTGGCGTCAAAATTCAAAGAACACCTACCGGAATCGTGGGTTCCCAGTCGCCATCGAGGTGAACGCTCGGATCGTGGTCATGGAATGACTTGCGATACTGTTTGATCGACTGCAAAACGATAAACATGATAAACTCTGAACCAGAGCAAGAACGGGCACCTCGGCATCGTACTTCATTCCCAGCCTCTTGACGCGCTGCCGAACAGCTTTCCGGAGTGCCTTCTTGACGACCTCGTGCGTATGCATGTCGTCCATTTGGTGGAGAAGAATGCACAGGTCCATGTCATGGAAGTGAGAGTTGACGACCTCTGGCTCCAACGTGCTCGGCGCATATGAAGTGCGATCACCAGCGCCACGCGCGGCGAGGGCCTGAGCAACCATTTCCTGTTCGTCTGCGTCCAGCGAGAAAGAAGGCGAAGGGGGACGCGACGGAGTTGGAGTGGCTGCACTGTCCTCCTCGCCGGGAGTTTGAGAATGCTGGGAACGGGACTGGCGGGACTGATGAGTGCGCTGTGTCAGCTGGGTGTGCTGAGACCGCTGAGTGACATGGGTGTGGTTGGACACATGCGAGATCTTGCTTCCACCGCCGTTGACCTGCGAATGAACCTGAGAAGCCACTTGAGAACCGACCTGAGACGCTGCCTTCTGAATCCGCGCAGCCGCGGCAGCAGCGTGAAGGAGATCTTCGTTGGTTGGAGCATGACGGTAGGGAGAGAAGGGCCTGCTTTGGTGCGAGGGTGACATAGCACTCGCGGGAATGATAGTAGGGCTGCCACCACGCTTGGACGCGGAACTCTCGTCATTCACTTGAGATGCGCTGACGACGGAACGAAGCCTTTCTTTATCCCTGTCTTCTTTTTCCATGGCTTTGCGCATGGCTTTGAAGGGCGCTTGGCTCGGGGAGTCGGAGGGAGATATGCTGGGTGCACGATGGTATGAACGAGGGGAAGTGGGTAGTTGGTTGGTGCGTCCAGACGGACTGAGCATGGTGCTGGGTGGCAGGGCAGGGTAGTCGGTAGCGACGCGAGACTGAGACTGGGATTTGGAACCGGCACGAGACCGCCTCGAGGGCGACATGGGTGGCTCGTCGGGAGCGGTGCTGCGCACGGTCGGGGTCCTGCTCGGAACCTTGGATTGCTAGCGAAGGAGATCAGAAAAGGTAGAGAACACAGACAGGGTGAGACGCACTCGTCCTGTGACTGTTTCGCGAGACTCCGTCTCAGCGACGGACACGACGGACTTCTGAGACTTGTACTGGAGAGCGCTAAGCTGGGAACGGGATTGGGACTTTGAGCCGCTCGGGGTGGACGGGGGTTCCACGGTGATGTGCAACGGGGAGGTGACAGGAGAAACGACGGAAGTAGGTAAAGGGACTCTTGCGCCGGTGAACGCGGTGCCGTTGACCTGGGACTAGACCGCCGTGTCATAAGCATGGCGAACGGGGAATAGGACGGAACGCACCTCCCAAGAGCCGCCCCAGGGAGCGGTTCCGTTGTGTTCGGCATGATCGGGAAGAGGGCCAAAGTTACCAAAGGAAGGACCGGAATCAAAGGACTCGTAGCGCGGGCCGGGCGGATCATTGGGACCGGGTTCGTGCTACGGACGGGTCGTCGGAGAGACGGAAGGAAAGGAGGAAGGATACGCACGAAAGCGGAGCGCGCGGCGATGGAAAGCTCGGTCTTGCGGCCCTCCTGGACGTTCGAGTTTATATCATCGTAGTCTTGATCGTTCCCGAGCGCGCTGAGCTTGGAGGAGGGAAGAGGGAAGTTCGGGAATCCAGACGAGCTCGGGGAACCGAACGATTGTGATTCGCGGAGACCCTCGAGGTAGAGGAGGACTTGAGCAGGCGAGTGAGTGGACGCGAGAAAGCGACGGACACGAAAAGCACACCTTTCTCGTTGGGAGCTGCAGAAAGAGAAGCGTGAGCAGACTGGGGCAGAAAGAAGAGACGCACGGACCAGGAGTGCTGGAACGGAGCAGGATCGGCCTGAGCGACTCGGACGCAGCGTCGGCGTACGACATTGTTGTTGGATATCGCAGAGATGCATTCGATTGTTCGAATTCACTTGGTACACAAATACGCCAAAACACGCTACAATGTCCGGACCGTCCGGACCGCCATCCCGACCACACGCTCGACCCGGCTCCGGAGGCTCTCGTTCGCACAAGCCACTCTCGACGACCCCACGTCGACGCGCGCCTCTTCCCCGTCGACCCGGACGACAAGCACTGCTGGATCCGAGCCCGCCTCAACCGGTCCAAAGTGTGCCTCGAGGAACCACGCCAGGCCCACCCCCGCGTCTGCGTGGACGTGCCTTCCCGACGTCGCTGCACACCGTCAGCAACCGACAGGACCGCTCGACGCAATACTCACCCTTGACCGACGCCAGACTCTTGTCCACCCCCGCCAGCAGCGTCATCGTCGCGTCTGCGATCATGTCGTGGCCCACACCTGACGCCCATTCCAGCGTCGCTTCCTGCTCCCCCGTGTGCATCACCTCCACTGCGTCCATCACCTGGCTCTTCGTCAGTACACGCCCGATCCAATTCGCTAACACACACCCGGATCGTTTCCCCCTCCTCCTCGATCTTGCCAAACATCTCCTGGAGGTGCCATCGCACCAACTCCCAACCGACGCTTATCGCCACCCTCTGTTTCTGTTTCACAGCCAGCACCGTCAGCCCCGTGAACTGCTCTAGGTCCTCCACGTCCAAGACCGTATACGAGTCATCCTTGGCGACACACACACCAGACAAGATATCGCCTTCCCTTGGCGTCTCCGAGTCGGCAGCAAGCCTTCCGATGACCTGTGGGCGTGACCTTTCCGACGTCACACGACCAGTTGAAAACAACCAACCTTGGCGGCCCGCTCCTGTCGGATCGAGATTTCCAGCGTTTCCAGATTCCCAGGAGTGTGCACCTTGCGTTCCACACCTCGGTCTCTGTACCGACCCTCCATAGCCGTGGACAGACGACTCATCGCGGTCTCTTCCCCATGGACTAAGACCTGCAATACGTCACTCCTATCATAGGCCCCAAACACAACGGTCCACTTGCCACGTGTTCCGCGTCGACGAGCTCGATAAACTCCACGTTTTGCGAGTAGTCGACGTGTGCGCTGAACGACAGACTGTCGATAGAGATCTTGCACGGGATTCGTTCGCCCTTTAACGACACGATCTCGTCAGGCTCGTTGATGATGCTCTGCGAACCAGCGAGTGAGAAGGATCGCTCGAGCAGGGTGAACCGTATATATTGCATTACAAGCATAAAATACACGCCGTGCGACTATCCTGCAACAAAGATCTCTTACCTTGGCCAAGGTACCTTCGACAGAATATCCGGTCATGACGAGACCGTTTCGAGGATCAGGGGCCCAGAGTTCCAGTAGTTCCCGGCTGCTGCCAGAGTCCATGAACCCAGGGCTGGCAAGTACGACAGAGGGAGGGCCCTGAGCAATTTTCTGCGTCCATCCCCGGTGCAGGGGAACGCTCGAGACGTGTCTACAAATACCGATGAGCACGATTCACTGGCGATCAGAGACAACCCACTTGAACACGAAAGGATTCTCTCTCCTCGCGAACCGCGATCGAATGTCTGCGTTCATCGCATGTATGTGCGTCTGATAGACGGCCATGCACTTGCGCGCGAGGCTGGACGTGTAATAGATCGGGACGGAATGCAGCTCGGGATGGTCCTCCCAGAAGGCCTCCAGGATGAGCAGCAACTCCTGGGCCGTCCCGAGCGCGAACACGGGTAACAGCACGTGTCCGCCGCGTTCGAGGATCCCACGCACGAGCATCGTGAATCGCAGCTCCGCTTGTGCTCTCTTCTCGAGAGTGTGCACGCCGTGGGTGCTCTCGACGACGAGCACGTCGGGTCGAACGGGGGGAACTTCGGCTCTGACCAAGTGGCGGTCTTCCTCGCGAGAGTAGTCGCCGGTGTACAGGATCTTGAGGCCCAGCACGTCGATCATGTACATGCAGGCTCCGAGGACGTGGCCTGCGTGATAGGCAGTGAATGACACACCGAGACATGGCGACACCCGTTCGTGCACCGACACCGGGACGACGGAAGACAACGACTGGGACACCTCTGCGGGCGTAAAGAGGCTTCCGAGTGAGGACAGTCTTGGCGCTCGAGTCAGATGCGACGAAGGGGATCGAATTAGATACGCACCCGGCGCCGAGAAGGTCTTGCATCACGAGTTTGTAGACGGCTTTCGTCGGGTGGGTCATGTATACTTTGCCGTCACCTTGCCGAAAGTTGGTCTGTCGGGGGGTGAGACGATGGGACATTGACGATGAGCGGCCCGACCTTTTCTGTGATGTAGGTCAATGCGCCGACGTGGTCGAGGTGAAAGCTAGAGAGGATGAGACACCAGACAGCCAGAACGAGCGCGACGCACTGGGTGATGAGTATGGCGTCGACGGTGCTCCAGTCGAGGTGGTCGACGAAGGGCAGCGCGGCCATGCCAGATCGGCCGGGGTGGATGCCCGCGTCGCACACGATGGTCTTGCCTCCGTGCTGCAGCACGACACAGGATCGGCCGACCTCCTGCCCAGCTCCAAGTGGGGTCACTCGCAGCGTCGACATCATTACTATGGTTGGTGTTACGTTCCTTGTACCGTGACACTCGTGACACCCGGCTTTACTTATGAGGGATCTGGGCTCCTTGATTCAGTTGTTGAAAAGTCGTGTGCCGTAGAAAGGCTGTTATTCGCGATAGCGGACAAGGTATGGTACGACGCGAAGCTACAATATAATCTAGGTACTGTATAGTTGTTAGGTAAGCGAATGATTCACTCCAATATCAGTAGTGTTATATCTCAGGAGGCCTCGACACGCCGCATTTTGTTGAAGACAATTGCCGTGCCTGGGCCATGTCCAGGTCATTCTTTCAACACAAATACACCAAGCTCATCCGCTAGGCATGCTCGGGATCAGCTAACTGGGACCCATTCATATTGAGGTTCGCCCTTTGTCAGACAACCTCATTCGTGTACAGGTGGAGGCGTACGACGGAGTAGACATTAGTACAGGTGACTTTGTGGTCGATAGAAACGTCTATGACCCCAAATTCCAGGCTGAACTCGACAAGTACCGCGTTCCCCTCCGCATGTTGTGCGAGAGTACAATAATCTACCTATGACTTCATTTCCGTGTCTTCGTCCTTTTTTGCCAGATCGTGTGCCTTGAGGAGCACGTCGATTTCGGCGGGCTTGTATATCTTCGCTCTCGGCTGCTTGGCCGCATCGTCGTAGGTCAACACGGCAAGCTCGACTGTAGGACCGACCGATCGTCAGGATCAGTAGAGACGAAGACGAGGCAAGACGAACGTTTCTCGCTCCCCAAGGTGGTGCTGTCCATTGTCCTGCTCATCACTCTGAGCGCGAGGCCGATGGCCTCGTCGACGGCCATGTCGTCCTTGTACTCTTGTTTGAGAAGGCTCTGCGCCGTCCCGTTGTTGGCGCCGATGCAGGTTGCTTTCCACCCCGAGTAGTTGCCCGACGGATCCGAGTGGTATAGCTGGAAGCGATAAAGTGCGTCGTAGCCCGCGTAGAGGAGGGAGACGCCGAAGGGCCGGAGACCTGGGGAGCGTCGTGAATGGGGGACGAAGCTGGCGCACGGGGAACGTACCGCCGTATTGGGTGTAGCCTTGCTTCATGTCGCAGAGACGCTGGGCGAGCTGCTCGACGGGAATGTCCTGGTTGTACTGCAACAGGTGTTTCTGGGCCACCGTACGGGCGTAGTTGACGAGCGAGTTGGCGTCCGAGGTGATGCCCGCGACGCCGCCGATCACGTTCCTGCGAGAGGAGTAAGGTCAGCAGCGAGCGAGGACCCGACGAGGTACGCACGAGTTGAGGAGAAACATCTTTTCGCCACTGCCGCCGTACCCGCCGCCTTCTTTTGCACTGGATAGGTCGAGAAGCTTTCCTGTCACGCGTTTCTCTGCGGCCAGAACGACGCCGTCTTTTGCGAGGACGCCGAGGACGGCTCCGGCGTGCGAGATGGCTTCCATCGCATACTCGACTGTGGGGTGGATCGCGAGGGGACCGTGGAGAGGAGATGGGAGGACATACTCTGGTAGAGGCGACCTGCGCGGTGTGGGTGAGCACGGGGCTGGTTGCAAGTGCGATCGGGGACGTACCCTCTGGGGAGAATATCGTCGTTCGACCTGTGGACGATCGGGTCGGTCATGTAACACTTGCGAAGAGACGCTACGCACTGTCGTATCTCCTGGCCTGGCGAGGTCAGCAAACGAGCTGCGATGTGGCGAGGACTGGGCTCACCATGGTCTCGATGAGAGTCGGTGACGCGTATGGGGCTACGCGTCGACTCGGGAGTTACCGACCAGCATTACTCGGTCATTCGGCGTCCCCGCCATCTCTTTTCAAGCCCGAGCTCATTTGTTACTCGAGTCCGACCGCTCATCCGGTGTCCCTACGGCCTCTCGTTGTGCCCCACTATTCACCATCTTCAGACTGTCAAGCACCGAGGCTCGTCGGCCGCCCCGTCTTCTATCGGGCGCCAAAGGTGGTCTGTCGCGCCCGCCATCTGGTGCTCGTCGGGGTAGTTACATGTGGTGTAGAATGTACAGAATAAATTTATTATATGTCACCAGCCTGCAGTGGTGTTTACCACCTACATATATCGGGGCGTTCCTCAAGACACGATAATGCCAGTGTAGCTCCATTCCGAAAGATAAGCATAGGTGGTGTCTACACAGAAGGAATCTTCCCACATAGTGTACGTTAGTACTATAACTAGTGGCACGCCATGCCCTTGCTGTCGGGTTCCACGAACCCACTGAAAAAGTAGTGCCCGAGGACGGCACCGGCCACGACCGCAAAGATAAGGTACGCCTGGAGTCAACCCGACTTGAGCAAGAACTCCGCGCAGAAGAACGCAGACGACGTACGTTGTAGGTCATGAAGACGAGCATGAGGAAACATCCCAACAACACGGAAGCGCCGTACAAGACAGCGCGCAGCGCACGGTGTTGTACTGGGAGGGGCGCGCTGGCACCGGGTCAGCGTCGCGGCGCTTCCAACCGACGGCAGAGACTCACCCGACGACGCGCGCCCTCCGCCCGCTTAGTAACCCAGCGTCCTCCCCCCGCTCAGGCGTACTGCGCCCGCTCGCGGGTGGGACGGCCCTCGTTCCCCTCCCCGCGGCGATGCGCGCGTCCACGTTGCGCTGGACGAGCCGGAGGTACTCGTAGAGCATGCTCAGCCCGAGCACGCCCGCGCACGAGAGGACGAACTGGGCGTGCGAGTGGACGTGCCAACCGCGAAAGACGATGCAGGTGTTGAGGATCTGGGCGTTCCAGAGCATGTGCATGGCGCAGGTCGCGGGCATGTCGTGCCCTGCATGGCTGCCGTGGTTCATGGTTGAGTGCGGTAGCGGTTCGGGAGGAAGGTATGCTAGTGGCGGTACAGCGGGTTCAAACGTTCGTATATAGTCAACAGCCATGCCATGGGAACTGTGTATGCCGCTTTGACGTGCACAATATACCGCAACCGCCGAAGGGACCAGCACCGTCCCATTACGATATGATGGATCACCTGCTCGAAATCGACACCCAAGAGATCAGTGTGCAGCTCAATGAAATGAATAGCATCAATTCCTTGGAGTTCATATACCTGGACTGGCTCATCCCCTCACATGACGAGACGCTGCAGAATCTATTAGACAAATTGGTGGCCCAAGGATGCTATAAACACCCACAGAGTGGCAAGAAGTTTGGCTGGACAGGTTGTGCTCCACTCAAGGGCAGCAACCATGGCCATAGAAATCGTGAAACCAAGCTCATGAGATTCTTCAATGTATGTACTGCTGTGCACAAAGCATGTGCCATATCTTGTTTGTGAATTCTGCATTCTTCTTCCTAATGCCTTGTCGATCCATGCCATTCGCAGCGAGCGGAGCATTCAGTCTGCTACCAAACCATAGGCCTGAATCGTTCCTGGACATTGCTGCCAAGGCCTCATGTCTCCTGAGTGCGCAAGATGGTCGGCACTTTATCCCATTCATTCACTTTCTTGGATGCTCTATCTACCTCACAATCTTCCGTTGTACTGGGTCAATTTCAATCTGCCCCTTTGACATCAATTCTTCATCACTGTCATTCTTGCATATCCTCATCGGCGCTTCGCTTTCAGATTATTTGACCATTGGCTTTGATACCTCAATCAAGTGGCAGAGATTTAACCAGACCCAGAAGTCGGAGACATTGGACTCAGATGATCATGACGAAACTCAGATGGACAGCAAGGACTCTGTCGCCGGAGGAGTCCGAGTCGACAAATAGCCAACATTCCCAATCACTGCGGTCCAACCTGCACCAGGAAGAGAAGAGTCCAAAATGATTGGAAATCACCGACGTATGTGACAAGCGTTCCAAGGTTCGGCTCAAAAGCATCCTTGCTATATCCGATAGCTTGATTGGCCCAGGAACGATCCCAAATGAGCATGGAACTGAAGGCGTCCCTACTCTAGTGAGCGAAGAACAAGTCAAGACTCCGTTTTGGACTAATCCCCGATGTCCAATTGTCAATTTCTCTACACACATCCTTCTTTCGGCCCTCCCTCCTGACTCCCCCTTCGACCTCCAAGTCTTATCACGTCTTGTCAGTCTTCCTGCCGGTTGTCTGATCATCGAGTTTGCATCCCTCGGAGAACACCTTGTTGTGTTTCTAGATAACATTGTTGGTGAGCAGACGTCTGATTAAGGTATCTATTTCGAATATTTGATCGAATTGTAGCACACAAGCATGCATTCGAAGACGCTGGCCTCCTGCATCATAACATCACCCCTTCCGACCTTTTCTCGCATATTCAAAAGGCCACACAGACCACCGTGTGCATATGGATAATCTTCCTGACGAAATTCAGGAACGCTTGTGTGAGAGAATACAGAACCTACCTCAGCGGGGGTGCTCGGGGACCGGGGTTATGCAAATCCCGAGGCACGTTCTTCTGCTTCAACCCCTTCCAAGGTATCTTCCTCACTGAGATCCGTCCCGGTGTCTCCACTCCATCAGTTAACGCTGAATCGCCCAGGGAATATGACAACCGTGTTCCTGTCCGAAGGGTCGGTTCTAGTGATGCATCGACCTTGTTGTCCATTTCAGAGCTTACGAATGGCACGACATCGTCTGCTGACGGATCCCAATGAAGACCCTCGTCGAACGATTGACCTATGCCCGCTATCTCGCACGCCCATTATCATCCTGCCAAGTGCATTGAACTGACATTTATGTTAGGGAACTAGGCCATGGATGTCCGCTGAACTTGCCATGGCAGGTCTTGAACAGCCGGTCACGCAGAGTGTACATCACGATCTGGAGTCCTTCCATGTACACGTTGGAATATATGCCTTCTCTACAATGGACCCTTCAAGCGAAAATCGGAGAAGCAACTCACAGAAGGCTACGACAAGATTTTCAGTACCTTCGAACCGAGCATCCTCAAGACAATCACAATTCAGTCCAACTTCACATGGGACGGATTCGTCGTGACGCACATACACTCGTACTTCAAACCACTTATCCCTCTCTTGACGAAGCTTTGATCGGAGATCATACTCCCTCTGACCACCAATGATCATGGAGAATTCTTTCACAGGAGTTCATGCGATCACGACACGTTCATCAAACACATTATTGTCACTCTCTCAGAACTTGTGCCGGAAGATTGGGAGTTACTCTCCCAAGAGTGACAATACGTCTCGCAACTCCTCGTCGGAAGTCACCTCAACGTCAGGACCGCCAGCAGCAGGGTCCCCTATTACTCCATCCTCAGTGTCCAAGAACCTTATGCCTGGGTGCGACCCTGTTCGGAGCGATTCGGATCTATACCAGCCCTCCGACAGGACGTAAGCACACTGGCTTACCTAGGTCCCGTAACTAGTACATATACCGTCCGCGATACTGAATGATAACCATTCAGTATTTCTGAATTTTGCTGTAGCGGCTATGTGCGGCGGTCTGGTCATTTACACAGGAGTCTCAAACGAGCCAGAGAAAGTGCCTCCCCACCTCTCAGCCCAGTGAAACGTCCCCGATTGTTGGTAGGACCTAGCTAGCTTTTGGTTCAAATGCGATTGAGCAGAGTTACCGTCACCCCTTCTCGTCAGCTCCGAGTTAATTGATCCTTGTGACACATAGAGATGCACTAATCGTTACATTGCGAATACATGGTATGGCAGGGATATCTAAGTTTTTAGGCGTGATCGATCGCTAGGACGAGCCCCAGCCAAGGGCCTCGACGACCCGCTGCACCTGTTCCTCGGTCGACATGTCCACGGAGACAGTCACCACCCCCGGCTCGCCCACGGGGCTCTCCAGCGTCTCCAGCTGGCTGTCCAACATGCCCGCCTTCATGAAATGACCCTGCCGACGCAGCATGCGCGCCATCAACACGTCCCGCCCCCCCTCGAGGAACACAAAGTACGTCGACACGGACGGCGGCGTCTCGTCGGCGGGCGACGCCCCCACCTCCCCGCGCAACACCGCGCGATACGCCCTCTTGAGCGCCGAACACGCCACGACGATCCCCGGGCCCGCCCCGCGCGGGGCCCCCCCACTGCCAGCAGCCGGCGCGCGGACGCTCAGGCTGCACCCCCGGACCGCGACCTCCCTCACCCTCTCCAACCAAGCCCACCGATCGTCGTCCCCGAGAGCCTCCCCGCGCCCCATCTTGGCCACGTTGTCCGCGGGGTGCAGATCGTCCGCGTCCACGAACGGGAGGGCGAGCGCGTGCGCCAACGACCGGCCGAGCGTCGATTTGCCCGACCCGGACACGCCCTGTCGTGTGTGGGATCCGTTGTGAGCACGTGCGGCGTGTGCGCGGTCAGCTCTCGGACGTTGGCGGGGGGATACGATGCGACGGGCACGGGGCGGAGACCTCGGACTCGGCGAACGCGCGGGCAGTCAGATGTCCATGCGGACGAATCGAGGCAACCACTAGCAAGCGAGTGGAAAAACGTCCGTGCGACGCGGAGATCGACCCATCGCCCCGAAGGCGCCGGGGGGTCGCGATCACGAAACGGCGTGCGTCATGACGTCGGCATCCAACACGCTCGCCTTGACCATACGGGGCGATCCGGGAAAAAAAGGGGGCTCACCATCACGACAACGACGCTCGCGTCTCTATTGATGGAGATGGACGAAGGGGTGGATCTACTGTAAACGTGTTCGTCGACTGCCTTTTCCGTCCCGGACATGATCGTAGTTGGGGTCGAATGTGCCGTGAGAAGTTGAGTGGGATTTCGTCGACTAATGTCGGGATTGATCGCCCCCCTCCGCTCGGAGGCACGGCGCGGACTTCCACAAGGGCCGACCAAGCATGCGCTGCTGCGGGGCATCAACAGCGTGGTGTGAATCTGGCCCAGGGACGTATTGATCCACGCATGAGCAACGTGTGTGACGGAGTGTCGTACCGACCGAAACACCGAACCATCGCAACCTCGCAACTGGCGTCGTCGTTTACATCCTGGTGTGTATACATCTATCCGTTTCCTTCTACGGGTACAATAGAAAGACAAACAACGAAAAGAAGAAAAAAAGAACAGACGCCGCATCGAATCCTAGAACAAGGAAAACGCGCCGTGCCCTCCCAAGCGAAATGGGAGGGTCAAGATTAGCGGGTGCCACATCGAATCCGGGGTAAAAATTATGTCAGGACGACGAACGGGAGCCAGATCGGGTTGAGATGAATAACATGCAGGTATGCTATGGAGGGGGGGGGGTAAATGAGTAAAAATGCAAAGGCAGATAAAAAGTGAACCGAATGAGCGAAACAGCGTCGTGGGGTGATACAAGGCGACGATTAGACAGTATGCAGACAAGGAAATCCAGCTCCAAACAGCGGCAAGAATCGGGCTACATTCATTTAGCTTTCAGGCGGCGAGCGTGCTTGTGGAGGTGTGGAAAAGTCGATGGCGTTGTATGCTGGTGGCGGTGCATCGTACGTGGGATCGTATCCACCTTCGTCGTCGCCGTCAGCGACACGCCGACGATGTTCGCGCGTCATGCTTCGCATGAAGTTCAGAACTTCGTCGGGATCTTTCTCTCGACGGCCACGTGCGCCTCTGTCCTGCGCTGCGCCCGATGGGCCTGACTGCGTCGCAGGCGGCTCGAGCGCAAGCGGAAGCGATAACGCTGCTCCTTGTGATAGAGAATGCCCTTGATATTGTTCCAGCGCCGACTGTGATCGAGCAATCGACGCCGGTGTCGGTGGCAGGCTGCGTTGGTGGGTATGCGAGTGCCTTTTCGCTTCCGCAGCAACTTGCGGAGATTGAATAGGAGAGTCTCGATGCGGTGGTGTTGGCAGTTGCCGTACGTTGGATATACGCGTCAGCAAGCTTCGATTAGTGGGATCATCTAGGTCATCCGGCGATTGGGTGGGATGGCTGAGTTTGGGTGATGAACGTGAACGATGTAACCAAGGCTGGATGGCCTGCGGAGGTTGATAGGAAGACGGAGGCGATGGCAACACTCGCCGAGAACCCGATGGGACCGAGATGGGGAACGCAGAGTTTGGTATGCATTCCGAGGAGGGCATGGGAGACAGCGTACCCGAGGAGACGGCCAGCGGGGAAGTGATCCGCCTCGAGTCGATGCCACTGCGAGAGTTTCTGTCAGCGTCGTCAAACAGCGAAGGGGCATCATAATACCCTGTCGAAGGAGCGGAGGACGGGGTGGGAGGGGAATACGCGGACTCGGAAGAAAAACTAGTTGCCGTGCTAGGCCGCGGCGGAAGATCGAGCCCGTCGGCTGACTGAGGACGCAAAGATGGATAGAGTGGCTCCCCATATACGATCTTACGCCATTGGCGAACCGACGTCGATAGTTTCGACAATTGTGGCGGCTCGGAAATGTCGAGGACGTCGGCGTCTTCACACTTGACGGCACACTGGTCGAGGGCTGGTGTTTTAAGCGAGGGATACATGGGTTCTCCGTACATGATCTTCCTCCACTGCCGAGCGGAGGCGCGGGAGGTGGGGGCGGTGCGAAAAGTAAGCGGCACGTCGGCCGGACGACCGTCAAGCGAAGATGGGTTGCGAGCTAGAGTCATCCAGTCGTCAGGTTCGGTGACAAGTAAGAGGGAGGTGACGAAAAGATGGTCTAGAAGAGAGAGGGGCACGCCCGCATGGTCAAGCCGAGGCACGGACTGGTGAAAACTGCCGAGAGGCTCGAAGACCCTCAGTCTTGGGTGGGCGTCGGCGCAGTTGAACGAGTCCAAGATTGCCACGACACCCTTGCAGGAATTCGTCGTACACTAGAGCGAACGAGTGAGCGCGCGCGGGCGCCAAGCGGGAGACACGCACCACGTATGCGTTTCCGTCTCGCTTCCACTTGAGAGCTGCTTGGTGATACGGTACCTGGAACTTTCGCGAGCTGGGCACGGAGGGGAGAGTCAGGAACCGAGCTGCGACGAGGAGGAGCGAGGACGGACCTGCCGAGACCGCTGTATTTGAGGAAAGCGGTGGTTTCTCTCCAGCCGAGACCGTCCATCTGGATGGTCGCGGGCTGGACGTCCCTGGCCTTGCCCTTGAGGGGAATGTCCTTTGGCCAGCGGATGTCGGCGATTTTGGCAGAGCCGTCCCAGGGGTCTGAGCGCCAAACGGTGGTTGACGAGCCGACAGTCTCGACGGCATAGAGGGCCTTGTCGGAGTCAGCGTCTGTCGCGACGGCGTCGAGAAAGGAGGAGGAGGAGAGTTTGAGGTCGACGAGAGAGGGCTTGCTGGGACAAGCCATGTCGTCTGCGATTTCGAGACGGTGGAGACGTGGAAAGATGTTTGACGACTTTGAGGGAGACCGACGAGGACAGGGCGAGTCGAGGGCCCTGTTTGGACCGGGGAGCGGGGACGGGCTGGACTGGGACTTTGAGTGAGAAAAGTGGAAGCCGGAGAAGGAGCGGGACAGGCGCTGTACGGGGGGAGGGACGAAGGAGCAGTCGCCGGGAGAGGGCGAGGCAGCGAGCGCCGGAGACATGGGTGAGCACGGTGACGACGACGGAGAGGGACGAGATCAAGAGACGCTGCTGTATACCCTCACACGGTCCTCGGACGGAGATATCCGCACCCCGGCCGTCGGTACCCCTCCGCGACCCCCCCAAATACACGTCAACACGTTCGCGTCCTCTCAGTGACACCATGTCTTCCGCAGCCGCGTATGTATTCCTTCGTTCCGTCCCTCTGCCGCTGATCTCGGCACTGTTCCCCCAGGTCGCCCTCGAAACAAGCCAAGGCGGCCGCCAAGTCGCCCGAGAAGAAAGACAAGGGAAAGGCAAAGAGTAACGCCACTCCCGACGAACACGTAGAGGATGACGAGGATGACGATGACGAGGAAGACGAGGAAGACGACGACGACGACGACATGGCCGAGGTACATCACGCGTGTCTCCCCCTCGTCATCCATGACCATTGTATTTTTAGGGCGATGATGACGATGACGAAGAAGGGCCCGACGAAGACATTGACATGTCTGCGATCCTAGACAACAAAAGGCGCACGCGGGGCGTCAGGGTCGACTACACCTCCAAGGAAGCGCTCGCAAAAGCCGGCCTCAAGCCGGAAGAAGAAGAAAACGACGACGATGACGACGACGACGCCGAGATGAAAGAGTGACGACTAAACGTCGTCCCCAGGCGCGCGCGACACGCGGCGAAAGAGTGGCTCCAATCGTGTACCTTTCCTCGTGCTCCCCCTGAGCATCCCTGTGTATGACATATATTCTAGAACGAGAAAAAGTTATCCCCGCCTGCCGTTCCAGTCGTGCTGTACCCCCAGGGAGACCAGGGGCAGTTTCTTGGGTCTTTGTGGTGTCCACGTTGCTCCCGTCCGGACGCATATATCCTTCGATCGCAGGTGCCTTGCAGCCACCGGGGCTGAGTCGATCAGCGAATCCTCGAAATGACGTTCGGGTCCTGTGCAGATCGCTAGCGGCACTGCCAATATGTACACCCGCTTCCGAGTCGCTTGTCTTTGAATATCGAGCACAGTTTACACGGCATGTTGAGCCAAACCCTCCGCCGAGAATTGATCAGTCTAACATTCTCTGCTTACTTTCGAACGATGAGCACTTCCACAAGCGAACACCGGCGGGTCTTCTCATTGGCTAGTTCTAGTCCCAAGTTGGGGTAGTACAGCACGTCCTGACTTTTTGATGCGACCAAGTACAGCCCACCCGATAAAATTTTTCATCTGCATGGCAACCGCCGCCGAGCTGAATCGTACCTACGCACATGCCCGATCTTGGTTACCGCCTAGAGCGGTCTCGAGTTCCTGAAGCATCCACAAAGCAGAATATATAACGTTATCGTTTGATGACTCTTGCTGACTGTTTGAATGGTTAGAGGCCAACTGACGTGGCCGAGCCACCTTCCTAAACGAAGTGAAATTCACTCGAATTGACCTCCAGTGGTGAGCCAACCAAAAGCGACATCACCCCACAATGATATCAGAATCAGTCCATCGTATATTTGCACCAACTACATCGACAGTCCGACCAAGGTGAACGTACTGATAGGATGGTGAAACAGATCAGCTATCCGAGACAAACGCACATGCAATCCTGAGCGCTCACCAGAGCACGCATCGCATCAATCATTTCATCAAACCCTGACGGGGAGAAACGAATGCACGAGCGTGACTGGGAGAACAGCATCAGGTGTGTCCGCTTGACGGGGCAGATCGTGACGCGGATATAAAGGAAAGATGGGGACACCGAGGCAGTGGATGAGAGGTGGTGCACGTCCACGAAAAGCCGAGTCCTGACGTCAATAGAAACGAGACGAAGGAGGAACACCAATAGGACAAGGTAGAGTAGTAAATAGATAAGACAAACCGACGACGGCGAATGCGGGGTGCATAGTCCATACTTTTGATGGAGGAAAAGCCTAAAGCCTAGAGACATACGCACGGCCGAGCCATGCTGACGATTTCATTTTCCGCATCTCGGTATGCGCTCGGGACGATGGGGATCAAAAGACACTGACCCCATCCCATGCGAGGGCACTTGAAAGATCCATATCAACATCGAGGTTGACGTTGGGATGTGGAATCGTATCGACAGCGACATCCTGCGCGTTCGGAAGCATCTCTAGCAGCTTCTCCATCTCCATCTCTGCACGGACCTGTTCGGCCCAGTCGACAGTGTTGATACCACTCATGCCTAGACCAAGCCCATCAGAGGTATTAGGCTTCAGCACTGCCTTGCCGAGTGCGTCTTCTGACGAAGAGCCAGAGCTTGGAAGAGTGCTAGAGCCAATCGGCGGCGACGCGAGGATCTCCGCAAACAGACGCGTAATGGCAGCGTCTGATGCTGCTTCGTCTTCGGGCTGGAGACGAGACGTCAATAAATTAAAGAGTAAATCATAAAAAGCTGACCTTGAACGCATCGTCGCCAGGCACCCTGGTGTGCTCGCCGGCCCCATCACCACTTGTACTCCGCCCACCCGCTGCAGGGACACCGCCGAAGGGTCGACAGTATTCGCCACCCGTGCTAGGTGGCGAGTGGGGGAGTTAGTAGCTGGAGAGAGGTCGAGCGACTCTGAGGGCAAAGCCAATGACGGAGCGCCCGTTGATGCAGGACTTTGAGGTATTTCGAATGAATCGCCGGTCGCGAAGAGGAGAGGACTGTCGACAAGAGTCGAATTCGAAGAGGTCGGAGAAAGAGGTATTAACGATGAAGGCGCTGCATCAGATGATGGGGGAGATGCTGTGTTGGACGACGCCGAAGTTGATGCCGATTGCGACGACTGAGGGTTCGTGGGAGGGGGAGTAGGTATGCTTGCAGTGACAGAAGGATTACCCTGAGCTGCCAAGGCTCGCACGACAGCCTCGTAACCTTTTTCAAGAGTCCGTATTCGTTCGCGTAGCTCTTGATTTTCACGCTCACGGTGCTCCTCTTCACGTTTGCGAAGCTGCTCTTGCTCATGCTGGATGGCAGTGACGGCTGGTTGGGGAACGGCAGAAACGGAGGGAGCTGGGGTGACGTGAAAGCCGGCGCGGAGACGCCTGTTCTCCTCTTCGAGTTCAGCCACTCTGCGTTCGAGGTAAGTGAACTGGGCTTTTCGGCGGTCGCGAGAGTTCTGGGCGGCTATTCTGTTGCGGTGAGCACGGGCCTCCTTGCGCTCCTCGGGAGTGATGGCTGAGCGAGAGCGTTTGCGTGGGGGCTCATCGAGAGGGAGGGGGCTGGAGTGGTCGATGGAGGAGGCGGGGGAGGCGGGGCACTGGAGGGAGGAGGGGAGGGAAAGGGTGGAGGGGTCTACGAAGGCGGACATGGTCGCAAGGACAGACGAGCTAAGGAAATAAAGATATGGTCAATGGCATGGCTGCGAAAAAGACACGTCGGCGACACGTCGACTTTATACGCTCAATACACGACCAAACACGACCAAACTATCGTCTGAAATTGACGTGCACAGCTTTACAGAGACTCGATCGGATTCAATTCTGTCTGAGTTCACTCCTAGGATGCCCCCTCTCCCGTGCGCTCATGCATTCGCCCCACGCGCAGGTAGCTGACGTTCCAACTTTCCCTGGCCAGAATACTCGTTGGTCCCAGCCACAGACCGACGCCGACCATCCTCGACGGACACACCACACTGCCGCTGTAGCAGAGTCTGTCGAGCGTTCCACTGGTACTTGCGGTGTCAACTCGGTATGCACAGTCCCGCCTTATCCAACTTTAGCTTACTTTTCCAAAGGAGACTGGCGCCGTTGCAGAACCCATTTGCACCGCCCCGCAGCCCCATTCGCCGACCCATGCCGCGCGTTCTCTGCCTTCATTTCGCAGCGTCATAGAAGTGTTATATCCTCCTTCACTTCTCGGTGTCTTTCCCCCCTTTCCTGATCCACCACCGTATTCTCAGGCCAATTTGGCCGACTGCCATACACGAGGGGGTGATACTGTGCCCTACTCGTCCGTATCCTCGACGACAGCATTGATACGCAGCTCCCCTGACCCTCTCGCCGAGGATCCTGCTCTGACCGGGGTGCCATTTCAAAGTATTCCTTCTACAAGACGTGTATCGGTCGGACCCAACCTTCCCGTCACCTTGGACGAGGATGTCCCTGATGAACCATTACCTACATATTCTCGCTTCGATCATCGTCAGCCTCGCTTTCCCGCTGTGTCTGATATCTTGGGGCCATATCCCCCGTCATCCGTGATTCGCTCGTCTGTCCACTGATTCGCTCGTGTACTGGACTGGTGTCGGGGTGTATCTTTATCTTATTTATCTTGTAGCTGTGCTAGTAGTTACTTGTCTGTATCGTTAGTTTCTCTTTCCGGCTTCCAATCATGTCCATTGTGCGATTGTTGTCATCGACGCGTGAGCAAATTAGCGTTTTCGGTTTAGGTCGTGCTGGCCGGTGTTCTAATCAAGTCTCTCATGTTGTCCCGTTTGTCTAGAGCAAATGCCTGGGCCGCCCATTCCCGTGGTATGGCCACCGTGCACGGCCCCTCGCTCAAGAACAAGAGGTGAGCTCAACACTCCGGAGTCTCAACACATAACATTTGACCTGCTGCTTAGTCCCACAGGTGACCAGGTCCTCCTACTAGCGTTCAGTGTTCCTGACATCCTCCAGCGATCGTGATGTTGAACATGGGCGGGCCATCCACGGTATGTGATCATATTCATGCGCCTTGCTCATCCTCTCCATTGTTTTTCGCAGGTACCGGAGACCCACGACTTTCTGAAAAATCTGTTCATGGACGGTGACCTCATACCACTACCGTTTCAGCGCTTTCTCGCACCCCTCATCGCTAGACGACGGACGCCCCAGATCGAGAAGCAATATACCGAGATAGGGGGAGGCTCGCCCATCCTGCGTTATACCGAGTACCAGGGCGCTGGCATGTGCGCGTTGTTGGACGAGCTCAATCCAGAGACAGCCCCACACAAGGCTTACGTGGCGTTCCGTTATGCGAACCCACTCACACAGGAGGCTGCTCGCCGGATGAAAGCCGACGGCGTGAAGCGCGCTGTCGCGTTCACGCAATATCCCCAGTATAGCTGTAGCACGACGGGAAGCAGCTTGAACGAACTCTTTAGACGAGGAAGAGCTGGCGAGATGGGCGATATCGAATGGAGCGTCATCGACCGATGGGGAACCCATCCTGGCTTCATCGAGGTGAGTTCGACCCTTGAAATGCCGTCTTCCGCCGATTTATGGCGCTGCTCCAGGCCGTGGCGCAGAACATCGAAGCCGCCCTTCAAAAATTTCAACCATCTGATCGTTCCGATGTGGTGTTACTATTCTCGGCACATTCGCTACCCATGTCAGTGGTCAACCGCGGAGACCCGTACGTCCTCGAGGTGGCAGCTTCTGTAAATGCTGTCATGGACCGGTTGGGGCACGCAAATCCCTACCGCTTGGTTTGGCAATCGCAAGTCGGACCTTCTGCATGGATAGGTATGCAAACTGGCGACGCTGTCAAGGGACTCGCACGTCTCGGAAAGAAGCATGTGATTCTCGTCCCGATTGCTTTCACCACCGACCACATCGAGACGCTGTATGAGCTCGAACTGGAGTACATGAAAGAAGGCAGAGAGGTAAACCGTTACGTTTCGCGTGCCGCTCGTCGCTGACCCACGTACCGCAACCTGCTTCAATTTCCAGCTCGGGATGGAAATGCAACGCGCGGAATCACTGAACGAGTCGCCGGTGTTCATCCGCGCTCTCGCCGACATTGCAGCGCGGCATCTTCGTGACTATTCTGCCGGAAAGAGTGGACCGGCGAGTGTCCAAATGGGTCTTCGTTGCCCTGGTTGTAAGAATGCGACATGTAGCCAGCAAAAGCACTGGTTTGCTCGTGCAGGCCAGTCATGATGTATTCAGAGTGTGCAATCAGACAAGTTATGATCACGGGCGAAATGAACATGCTGTGCTGTTGTTCGTTTGTGTTTCAGCCACGTTGCTCTCCGGCCACGTTGCTATCCGGCTATCCAAAGAGGGTTGACCAACTACTAACCCTATCACGATTAGTCAGCACCTACGCACTTAGTAGAAAAGACTCGTTCGGATCGGAGGTGATGCGTCTCTAACACAATGTCGTCCACCACGGTCGTTTCGGCTCCAGGAAAGGTCCTGATTGCAGGGGGGTACCTTGTGCTCGACCAGAAGTTCACAGGTTTGGTGATCTCGGCCACATCCCGATTTTACGCTGTTGTCCAGGATTGCCAGCAACCAAGCCAGGCAGGCCAAATCGTTGTCCGGTCACCTCAGTTCGTCGGAGCCAAATGGACATTTTCTGTCACTGTCCACGATGACGGGACGGTGAACCTCGACCAAACGTCGGAAAGGTGCGTCCTGCATTCGTTCGTGCATGGCGCGACGAAATGACCGTTGCGGACAGCAAGAACAAGTTCGTGTATTACGCGTTAAAATATACTCTGATGCTGGCTTCGGAGCGTCTGTCCCCGGTAGGCTCTGCTCGATCGTTGCGCGAGTCGTTGCGACATGGCCTCGATATTGCCACCGTGGGTGACAATGACTTTTACTCGCAACAAGCCAAGGTGCTCGGACTTTTCTTCACATGGGCGTTCGCTCGCTGACGCTCTTTCGTTAGCTTCAAGAATTGAATTTGCCCTCGACGGTCGCATCTCTGGCCAGCATCACCCCCTTCTGTCCTCAGGACGTCCGACTGGAAAACGTCAACAAGACTGGAATGGGATCGTCGGCGGCGTTAATCACTTCCATTGTATCTGCGCTCCTTCTCAGGTTCGGCGTAATCACACGCGAAGAATTCGCCCGGTCCAACGGCGCCGCGCGACAGCTGGTACACAACACCGCCCAGTTCGTTCACTGCTTCGCTCAAGGCAAGGTCGGTAGCGGCTTCGACGTCTCCGCCGCCGTGTTCGGGAGTCACATGTACACGCGGTTCGACCCCGCCCTGTTGGACGTTCTCATGAAAGGATGCGACGTGAGTCTGCGGACGCGCCACCCGCATCGCTGATCTGAACGTGACGCTGCGCGGGACATTTATTCAGGCTGGCACTGGGACGGTCGCGTTGTCGCTGGCGCTCAGTCCTGGCGATCACTGGGACTATCGAACGGTACGGATTCAGCTTCCGCCCCTCGTCCGACTCGTGTTGGCAGACGTGTCTGCGGGGAGCAACACCCCGTCGCTCGTGAGCAAGGTCTTGAAATGGCGTCGAGAGAAACCCGACGAAGGCACGTTCGCGTCACAGCTTTTCTTCCCCGTTTGGCGTCGCTGAGGGTTTTTTTTTTTTTTTCCAGCGGACGCGCTGTGGGCGGCCATCGGCGCGTCGAACCAAGCTCTCGCCGAGCACCTTGGGCGCCTTTCCGGCCTGCATCAACGACAATCCGAACTGTATGCCTCCGCTGTCAAACGCATGTCTTTGGCTCCTTCGTCGGAGGTATGTACCCCTGTTCACATCGCAAGGGGCTGAATCAGTGACCGGTATTTCCCCAGTGGCTCGACAGCGCCGCATCAGACCGATCCATTGTCGAGACGTTTTTAGATCTCCGAAACGCGAGTGAGGTAAGCAGACGGCTATCTCATGGCGCGCGCTCCTCCTTAACGCCGGCACAGAACACGCGTGCGCTCATGCGGCAAATGGGCGAGGCGGCCGGCCAAGACGTGCACGTTGAACCGGAGGAACAGACCGAGCTCCTGGACGCGTCCATCGCGCAACAGGGAGTCATTTGCGGCGGAGTGCCCGGCGGTGAGTCTGATGTCTCACACCTTCCCGTTGCTCACGGAACGTAGCGGGCGGGTACGACGCGATCTGGCTCCTCTTGTTCGAGCCCAGCGATGGCACTTCGGAGCCCCTGAATGCCGTCGAGAAGCTGTGGGAACAATTCCCGAACGTGTCACCCTTGCTAGCGACCGAGTCCAAAAACGGAGGGGCAAAGGTCGAAGACATCGACAAAGTCACCGGATTGCGCGCCATCGTAGACCTGCGGCGATGATTATATATCTACTTTTTTTCCTTGTATTCGACTATCTAGAGGTAGAAAGATTCGCGTCGTCCGTGCACGGGATGAATAAATATACATGAATATCACGCGCATATCCTGGCTTCGCCCTCGGGCGTCCACGCCTTGCCTAGCGCAAGGAAAAGCGACACGACCATGACCAAGATCCCAAACACGAGACAAATGACTGCGGGGAGTTTGGTCCGCGAGTAGAACGGCACGCGTTGATCGGCCAGTTTGAGGTAGCATGCCGCGGGGAAAATGAAAGCGAGCGCCGTCGCCGAAACGCCACCCGTAATCTCCAGCGTCACTCCCAGATCGCAGGTGATGAGAGACACTAGACAGTCGTGAACAAGGGCTCTCAACGGGTATGACAAGGAAGGAAGAGCACGTACGAAGCATCGACGCGCAGAGGATGGTACTAGTGAAGAACAGGTGGCGTTGAGGGCTGAAGCTCTCATGAGAGAAAAAGTATTGTTCGATGACCTGCGCGTCCGTCAGGCTTACACGTTGAGTCGGTCGAGAGACTCGGTACCTCTCTGCAGACAAATAACTCCAGGGGGAGCGTGGTAAACATGTTCAATCCGAAGCAGAATCGGGCAACATTGATCAGGGTGTCGTTCTGCGTTCTCTCGTTAGTGCCTCGAACGTACTTGCGAGCATGGTGACTCACGGGCGAAAAATTGTTCAGAATGTTGCCTCGTGTTTTGTCGGTAAATACCCAGTAGGCAGAGATGGCGAGGATACAGCACGCGACGAGAGATATTGCAGTCGATATGTGGGTAACGCGCGTAAAGCGGTCGAGCGTCGGCTTGCGCAAGCTGCCGTATATGAGGAGAGAATTATGGTGGCAAACAAATGCGAAGCTGATAACGCCGATGGCCTGGAAGACGCCTGGACCAACGAAAGTAAGTCGCTTCGAAGGATCCCCTTTCAGCTCTGGATCAACATGCGGGCCTTCCACCAGAACAGATGCGACGATTATTATCATGCCGAGAAGTGCCAGACCAGAAGCCCGGGAGAGTTTATGGATATCGCGGTGGAGGGAGAGCGGATATGACACGCAAATAGTGCAAAGTGCTATGATGAATTGTCGGTTGGTGAATAAGGATAGGACGGGTATAATCTGCAGTGTTGGGAATAGCGAACGAATGACATGAGGTATTGTATCTCCTATGTGCAACCGTTAGAGGTCGCAAAAGAGGAAGGGGGAAAAACTGACCAATGATGATGCCAAATGCACACATGCCTTCCTCCGTGGTGATTAGATATCGAAGACTATCTTGACGAAGAGACTTACCACCAAATGCGAAGGAGAACTGAAAGAGTGATACGGCAGCACGACCGCTTGCACCAAAGCAGCTATTCATGATTTCAATGTAAGAGTTTCTGCCACTGAGCTTGGCGTTTATCACGACGAGACGAATGGTCCAGTCCGTGATGCAGCAGAGAACAACCAGCAAAACTACTCCCAAGAAGAAACCAGCCTGGCTGATTGCGTATGGTAGACCTATGTTCCGAACATAAAACGTCCCGTTACTTCACCGTAGATAATCCACACACCAATTATACCTGTCTACCTGTCAGATCGTAACAGTATGCGTGAGACAAAGCTTACCAGCCCCAAGAATTGAATTAGCCATGTTTGCGACAGAGTCGAGCATCCCACCACCAGCATGCTGCTTTGCGGCCATCTCATCGAGATCGAAGACGGTCAAGGACCCTTGATTGTCGGATTCATACATCGGAATGGTTGTTTCTGGGGTCCACCTAGAAGTTGATGATCCCAAGAGACCCGCAAGCAATGGCACGGGTCGTCGCGCCCGCCTCCCTGTCTGTGAGGTTTTCCGTTGTTGATGGTCAACTTCGGCGAGGGTTGCGTCGTCGAAATCATCCGAGTCAAGTTCATATTCTGTGTTAGAGTTCCTGAATGGAGCTGCGAGGAATTTGCTAGGAGCACGCACCCGTTTCCCGACTTTGCATGGTAGACCTCAGCGGTGGACCAATGACTTGAACCTCCTCTCGGAATCTCACAGTATGTTCACCACGGCGAGGTGTGACGGAGCGACTGGTAGAGGCATCCGAGTCCCCATCGTCGGGAACGGAGAATAGAACATCTGCGCGATCCTCCAGGTCTCCTCCAGTGAGATCCTCATGTGAGCTGTTGAGCAGCGGTTGACTGGCTTCCCCATCTCGGAGCGTGTTCCTTTCTCTTTGTTTCGAGTTTTGCGAGAACATTGCTAGCAGTCTCCGTCCATGGACTTGACTTTTTAGCGCTGCGCGGTGTAGAGCCCCAAGTAACAGCCCACGTTGCAGGTATAGCTAACACCACGTGACTACTAGGCGTCTCTTGACAGCGGTGGACTTCTCAAGTTGGTCTTGCGAGACTCGGTATATACGTTTAGACTTTGCCCGTTCCCCAGCAATATCTCTTGCGAGTAATGGCTACCGTCAAACAAGCGAATCCTCGCCTAGCCTTCGCGGTCTTTTGAATCGGATGCCCACGCCGCCGCCTTGCGCCGGTTTCATTACTAGATACAGACGGTCGAAACAGTGACATCTCATTCTGACTTGAGACACGAGCGATCCTATCTCCAGGAGCGGTTTACATCTAGCTTCCACTGGCAAGGTACAGCAAGCTGTATTGAAATGGTGATGTATTCCCTTTGATTATGAAGTTCGGAGAATAACTGAGGTCTCAGATCTCAGAAGTAATGATGCTCTCAAGTCTCTCCCATAAAATCAAGTCAGGGCATTCGACAACCCCCGAAGGAAAACGCATTCTGGGTCTCACGAGTCGCTCGGATGACGACGATTGCTCAGGCAGGCTTTATTGAAAGCGCCTTCTAACCTCCAAAGAGAACTCGCGCCAGCATCATTTGATTTCACTGGAAAACGAGTGTCCTGCTTCTTACAGCACCAGGAGCGAATTTGTTCCCCTTGGTTCGAGCTGGCCTATTCACTTGATCGATATTGCGACTGGCAGCATCTTGCCATGTAAGGTTAACTTCTCATCGCCCTTGGCGTTCACCGTTGCAGACCGTGGCACACTTGTCCGATCGAAACAATGCAGCCAACCTCGACATTGAGGCACGAACATTGTGTACATCTGCTACTTCAGCTTTGCGAACAATTTTCCCAGTCGAACTCGATTGGTGTTCTGTTTCGGTCTACATTTGCCACATATTGGCATTCATATTCATCATAACTACATGGTATCAGCTGGAAGTCGGATGGGTTCGACACTCCAATACATTATCATTCAATTATTGTACCAAAAAAGCTCAGATCTGGGTTAAACTCTCGTGGGTAACATTGTTAGGAATATCAAGAATCTTGGAAAATGGCATTGATGGTGTTGGCTGGAGCCAGTTTTTCTCATCATAATGAGCATGGGGTGGGCTGTCAATCATATGGAATGTGTATGCATAGCGAGTGTGGCTGCTCGTGTTTTGCTCAGATTTATGCAGCACACTACCATGAATCAGGACTAGGTCCCCTACAGTGACATATTCAATCATAGCGTAGTGAATATCACAATAGAAAACTAGCCTGGTTCACAGGTTTGGAGAACATAAACTTCGTTGCTGCTTGAAGAATCAGTATCCAAATTTGGAGCTGAGAAAAGGCCAGTTCCCTCAAACCCGGTTCCTCCTCCATGCTTGCGTACAAAGCGATTGGTGATCGGTGTGGTAAGATGCGATCCAGGAAGGAATGATAGGGCACCATTAGACTGTGTGCACCTTTCCAGAGGTATCCAGAATCCGAGGGCTGTGGGAGGTGAAGTATACTGGGACAGTCATTGCAAGTATGAAAATCCAGTCACAGTATCAAAGGAATGATTTCCAACGCACAAGAAATGACCTGATCATATTTCATGACAACAGGGACGGATAAGACGATATCGTGATTAATCATGTAGCGACTCACGAGTCCGTATGTTCAGGAACTAGCAAGCTATCGGTAAGAACAATCGACAACCTCGAGATAAAAGATCATTACCAGCGCCACCGATCTCTGGCTGTTTGAAGATGACCATTGATTGCAGGGCTGAGACGATTATGAAATAATAATGATCTTTGGGATCGAAAATAACTGACCAACAGGATCATGATGAAATTTGAGGTCTCTCACTACAGCTCTCAGCTTGTCATTCTCCAGTGTCACCCTCCGGAAGACAGGATCGAGCACGTGTAAAGCTACAGTATTTCGGCACAAGTTGAATGGCTAGCCAGCAGATGTAAGACAGTAGCGCACCATGCCCAATCTTGTTTACTGCCTTGGTTTTATCCCTTGTAAGTTGGCCATTCTTACCAACAGCTTGTTCTTCTAAAAAGTAGCGGATTTTGTCGCCCGAGTTAAGGAAGTAGTCGTCGCCAACATGGTTTTTGTCAGACGTAGTAAACTTTGTCTGATGCATAGCAAGCAAGTTCATCCACTTTTCTGTGGTAGTATAATGTACAAACGCTCACAAGCGGGTGGTCTTCCAAGTTAAACTCGGCTAGCAGATCTTTCGAGCGTTGCAGGAGAGACAAAACTTGGTCTCGAGACAGGAAATTTGGAATGCAGACATAGCTGCAAACTTAGCATTAGTTGATCTCCGTTGAAGTGGAAACAGTTTGACTCGCCCGTCTCGATAGAACTACAGCATATGCCAGTGCATGACGCCGATTAACGAATTGACATCCAGAAATGCCGTATTCACACACCTTGTCCACTTGTTCCTGTGTCATGTACTCCATTGGCATGACCGCCTCCATTCACATTGAAGTTGGTGATACGATAAGTTGAAGGAAAGATTTGAAGCAGTGCAAGCGGCGATTTCGATCCGAGTGGGTGATAAGAATGGCAAGTCCGATTTGGCAGTGGTCTTTGCCAGCTCATGGCGTCACTTGCTCATGTCAACACCTCGGTTGAATGGCTTCAGGAACGCGAGAAATTTACGCTTCCCGTCTTGAAACCCGTCTCACCATGTTTTACTATCCCCCCGCTGGACAACAAACCCCAAGATCCAATCATCCAAACCATACGATCATCATCTGCTCCGAAAGCCACATCCAGAACACGGACTCACCATATTCCTAGTCAACTGCTGCTGTCTCCTGCATTATCCAATGTACTATCGCTCGACACATCAGAACGGGTCTCCATGCCTGCGCTGTGGAACGAAGCGTCGGCCACTAACTCTCAAGACACGGTGAGCAAGGTAGTTGACAGATATTGTCGCGTATTTTAGTGATTATCATTGCTAGGATCGATCCATGTCTTGGGATGAACAGTTCGAGGTGCCGCTGTTGCGCTCGGCGGCACACGTTGACATAGCTGACTGTTCCGCAGGATGGTTCGAATCGTGCTCTGAACACACCTTTCTTGACCGAACAGCATTCCGGAATCTTCAGTTTGAGTACGCGGATAGGACACCCGAGTGGCACCCGAATTACAGCGACTGACTTCTTTAGCTCCCTCCATTCGATTGTCCTGGGAACCTCGTCGCCATTATACACGTGGGATGTAGATTCGCAGTCATTTGTTCGAGTGGTGCCATTAGACGCGTTTGAGTTCGAGGGTATGTCACCAAGGTGCGTAATTACTTGAATTCCACATATCATGTAGTTTAACGCGCCTTCGAAGTATTCTGCAGCGTTTTCTTGACCTTGGCAGCCTCGTACGTCGGTTAGATCAATTAACTCAGAAACTCCAAGAGAGGTAAGGTTGTCGTTTGCGCTTTCTTAACTCAGAAATACGATTATGAAATCGAGACAAGGGCAAGGGCGTACCAATACCACCATACATGCGTTTGCCCACGGACTGTCGACGGTCCTAATGTCTATTCGACACCGTTTATCGCGCGGGCCCCTTTCCTGCGCTAGTTCCAGCGAATTTTTGGGTGTTAATTCCCCTGTTACCTTATGGCTGTATTATGACGAACCGGAGCAGATTATGGTTTCTCTTGTCTCGATGTGCTCTAGGGTATGTGACGAATGGTCAAATCTGTCCCGTCTTCGCCCTAATTCCAAAACTAGAATTCCGACCCAAGTTCCCGCAATTTCATTGAGATTTCCGTCTCACCAATTGACCTATTGACCATTGTCTACGAAACCTTCGAACTGCACGTAGAACGTCATTCCCCTCGTAATGTCACGGCCGTCATAGCCTATATCCTGACGGTCTCCTCCAAGCCATATATCTTTGCCCTGTCGAAGTTGCTGGCTTTTGGTGAAACTCACCAGGCATCTAACGTCGCCACAGGGAAAACACTCTCAACGGATTTTACATTCGAGGCTGACGAGGCTGAAAGTTCTTGGCGCGGTGAGGAAAGCAGCACGGACGCAGAGGGTCCATTTCCGAAATTTGTCCCGGAGAACTTGGCGAGCATACTCCCAGCGGCTCACAAATCACTGAAGCTTCTGGAAGCGGCTCAACCGGAACACCCGATGTTCTCCACTGAATCATCGTCAAAAGGAATTGCGTGGTTGTGGGATGAACAAAGTATCCAGAACTTGTGGAACAAGGTTGAAGTCGAGGGCAGTCCTATAGTTCGGGGAATGAACACCTCCCGAGCTCTTCCAGATAGTTGCCAAACGGACCAATTTTCAGGCGATCACCATCTCCTCGAAGCTTTTAGAGCTTTCGACTTGGAACCTGGATCTCTGTCATCCTCAGAATACTACTCCCAAGCTGTCCTTGATGAATTCATAATCAGCTTTCCGATCACAATGCCGAGTATCACACCGAGCCCATCCATCCTGTGCGAAGTCATGTTTTCGCCACTTCGAGATCATGCTGCATTCCTTTCCCGTGCACTGTTGGCAGTGTTTCTCGACAGGTCTTCCTTCCTCTGTATCGACGCCCACCTTGAGTTACTCCGGTCTCATATGCTACTCACATCGCATTCGTTCAAGTCGCGGCTCTCTGTCGCTTTGTTCTCCGACGCAGAAGACAGAGAAACTCTTTGCGAACAATTGTACAGTCTCCTGCGATACAAATCTAAAAGCACAGTGCCACTTGGCCAATCTTACCTGGGCCGATGGCCTGTGGGATTGGCGCCTCTCTTAGTGACCCGAGATTCCTGGCCCCCTGGTGGTTCCGAGCTGAGTTTCCTCCTCCGCACCGTTATAGTCGACTCGCAGCAGACTAATTCCCCGAGCGCGGAAAGTACCTCCAGTTCGGATTGCGGATATCGTGTAATGGGCGAAGCAGAATCTCGCTTGGGTTTTGCCATACGCGAGCTCAGTGGCAGGGGACACGATCGATGGCTAGACCCGCTTTGTAGGTCGACAGTTCATTGAATGTGAGATGTGGCTAATATAAATTGACAGCCATCGAGTATGCCTCGTTTGTTTCGAAGCGCTGCTCATACTTATACATAACAACAGAGCTTTGGATTTCTTATATCTCGATTACAAAGTCCCACAACCCCTCCAATCATTGATACCAGCGGCGGTCCTGTCAAAGTACCAGAGGATATTCGCACTTCTACTCCGTTTGACGCGAGGTAGGTCCAACTGTATTTCTACCCTTCAATGATTCACCTTGTGTAGTCGAGTGCGCCATTCGCTCCATTTTTCGCTTGACGCGCACTACCGCTATTCCGCTATTTCCAACACTTGCATCCTCTCGTCGGCTGTTGCTTCACTTCCGGTTCGTGGCGCATTCGTTTCTTACTACCCTCTCCACCTATATCTACGATACTGCGATTGGTGGCAATTTTGATACCTTTCTTCTGCGCATCGCGGCTTGTCGCGAGACTCCAGATGCAGCGAACGCTTTCAGGGACGTCTTCGCCCTTGCAGAGTGTCACTCGTCCGTCCTAGATGATATACTCAGCGCTTGCCTCTTGAGGTCGACCCAAAGGGCTGCTAGCGAGCTTTTGCGAGGGACGTTGGAAGTAGTGCTCGAGTTTTGTGTCCTGATGGGCGATCTGAAAGAGAGCCGAATGGAAGAGTACCAAGCCTCGCCAGTGCTGGAGGCGCTTTATGTCTCCTTCCGGAGGAAGACGTTTGCGTTGGTCAGTCGAACAGTTTTTATTGGTAAAATTTATTAATGACCTGATGACGGTTAGATGCGGGCATTGGAAGTCATGTTAGAAGGGCACGGCAAACCTCTCACCCCAGGACAATTTCGAGTCGCATATCCGGAACGGGACTCCCATGCACCAGGTGGGGTGGGTGCTCTGCGGCATCTCTTGACATGCCTGAACCAAAACGACTGGTGGACGAGGTCTTCAATGCAACAATCATCACGAGTCTAAATCCTGGCACACACAAAGCTTAAGCAAGACATTTCGACACAACAATGAGCATGAACAGGATGACTACACGATGGACATCGTACATAGATGCAGAGAGAAAATTAGTCTTTGAAAGCCTCATCTATATGTCAGGGACAGCCGGAGTCGCTCTTCGATAGCCTATCTAATCTCCCGAATCGATATTGCACGCACCTCATCCTCTTCTGAAACCGCATTCATCGATGTTGTTCCACACTAAAACCACGCAGCACCTCTTCGGCGCAAAGCGAATCGACCAATTGTATAGTCTGGGCGAAGGTAGCCCCTCTGCTCGGTGATCTGAATGACGTTCGACCCACCGCAGCGACCAGACTTTGAGAGAGAGTGGTCGGGCCAGGGGTGAATAGAGTCACCATGTCAGATGTCTCCAACATATTAACGAGGTCAGAGAATTCGCTCCAGACGACTGGTGTGAAGATGACGTTCTCAGAGTGTTCAGAATTGTAGGATAGTACGTAGAGTCCAGGAACTTCGAGACCGCGAAACTTAGAAGACGACCCCATGCGTCTGGTAGGGGTCTTGAGAGAAGAGTCTGAAATGGATAACATGGGGAGAGCAGCCTCTCTGTGGGGAAAGAACGACCGCGGGAAGCACCAATCCAGGCTGTAAATCGAAATTTCGAACGACGGTCGTCTCATGATTGCTGGACTGGGTGGGCAACGCTCAGTACTGGAGAATTAGAATGAGAGTTGTTAGAAGGTAGGTATGCTTTCAAGGTAAAATCAAGTGCGAGGGGGGACGAGTGCCTCGAGAGGATTTTTTGCAGTAGGGGTGAAAGATGAGAAAGCAAGATTAATTGCACTCGAAGGACCTCGAAAGGCGTCCTCCCGTCATCCGTCTTGAGACTTGAATTTGGAAAGTAAGATCAAGGGACCAATCGGGTAAGAAATTGTCGACTTGCCCAGAGTTGTCAGCGTCAGGCAAGGGTAATGGACGCGCTTGTCATACTTCGAGTGGTTGAGATGTCGTGTAGCTCAGGCTCCTACCCACCCGATGCTTCGAGAGGTGAGGCTACATCCTAGGGCTTATGGGCCGGAGAGATCCGAGTGGCTGTACTGCAATTCAAAGACCGCAAACTTTATGATCCCTCACACTCTCAG
>JBBPLT010000266.1:0-35916 GCA_038089955.1 Strobilomyces dryophilus | reverse complement strand
GGTGGCAGCTGGTACCGGCGATGAATTCATGGCGTTCTGTCGCGTCGATCACTTCCAACCGAGTCAGCTACATTTGCCACTGGCCAGCCTGAGGGACGTTATATTGATTAGCCACCATGTACACCCCACCTTCTATAGTCGTGAATTCCGTTATCGCCAACTGCACCACGTCCTTGTTCTCCTCTAGATCGACATGCAGCCTCACCCCCGCCATCAAGCCTACTCTACCTGTCCAGTCGCGCAAGTACTTTAGCATACTGCGTTCGTTGCTCGTCAGCAGGACACTAGTGAGGAGCGCATACCGTCCACTTAGGCACGATCGCATCACGTCGAAGACGGGTAGGTGTAGAAGGACGACGATAAAGAGTTTTGGGGGACAATCGATGAGATCCCAAGATAAACTGCGTCGTCGTCGTCGTCTTCCCGACGGCATTTCACGACATGGTTGTAGGCTCGTTTCTTCTCGATTTCTCGTTCCCTTAGATCGAGGACGCAAAGGTCTACTGTCTGAGTAATGTCCGCAGAGCGAGTCGAAGGGACGTGGCTTTCCGGCTGCTGCGTTTGCTTTGGGGGACCTTTTCGTTAAGCGTCAGCATGCGTCAACGCGAACAAGGTAACGCCGACTGACATCAGCATCAGAGAGGTCGACTCGGCGGATTCCCTATCGACCTGAAATCGGTCCTCCTTCAGAGCTCTTGATCGTTCCCTCCACTCCGCTGCTCGGGCCATCCGCTTTGCTTGTCTCGCGGACAATTGATTCTGATGAGCAACGAGGGATCATAGTAATCTCCTGAGGCGGTCTGGACAACGACTCGTTGGCGCGCAGACGTCAAGACAGGCATTCCAAGGCGAGCGTCGGACGGCCACCTGTCGAAGTATTCAGCTCGCATGCGAGTCTGCTCACATCACAGCGCCATCTCGGACTCGACGGACTATTTCTTCTTCCGAGAGGTGCCTACCGCAGGTGGACGTGAGATTCGAGGATCGGTCGAAGCGACGAAAAAGGGTACCGACCAAAGGAGACGTTGGAGGAATCGCAGACGATTCGGTGCGCTCGCGCCTCTAGAGACCCAGGGGAGCGACGGCGTTATCGTGCTAGGGCACTGGTCCTGATTTAGCTAGTACGCTGTGGTAGGGGGGCTGGGACCTGGGCCGGGTCCCTCCGGGCGGTGTCAGGGGTCCTGGCGTAGTGGCCGGCGCCCTCGTAGGTAGTCGCATGTCGTAGTCTGCATCCATCAGCACCGGGTGTTGCCCCTGGTTCCTTGGGTCTGGCCCTTCCAAACACCTAGCCGCAATTGGTGTGTGCTTGTGTCTGCTAGAGTTAGCGTCGTGAACGCCACACTATATCGTTGTCTGTAAGTAGCCGTCGCATTACCGCGGATAAGCTATCGTCAGTGTTTAATGATTTCAGTAACACAAGTCCATGGTTCACGATCATTAACGATTCCTCATTCATCCACCTCTGTGACTTTGTCCTCCGTCCCGACAACGACTCTGCCAGGTTCGGCTTCCTCAGTCACGCCGACCCCCTCGCCGGGGTGCTGCCCATTGCAATCGCACTCGTACTATTCCTGATGACGTTGCCTTCAAGTTTTCCGGACGTTGCGTTCATGCAGGAAAAGGCGGCGGCAGGAAGCGAGTTGGTTATTCTAGGATCGTACATCTCGTGAAAGCATGCGGAGAACACCAATGTCTCGAGTCAGCTACTTCGGAGTCAGTGGCGACGACCTGGAAAAAAATTACTGTATATGCCTGGCGTACGCTGTCCTCGTGGTATTGCACTGGAGTCGCTGAGTATGAATGTGTACAGCGTGCTACGAAACGCGTAGCTTAGCGCGAGGCCGCAAATGTTCCATACTCGCGTCCATGTTCCGCGTATCTGGCAGGGGAGTATGGTGTACTTAAGACATTCAGTCAGTTGGAGACTGCATTGGTTGGCGCGGACTCGGCCTCATCAACAGAACAACGAACCTGAACCGGACGGGACTCGGGAGACCGTACAAACTAGACAACATTCACTCTGAACACAACCAAGTTAACCACTCTCGTCCTTCGGGCATGGCATGCTGTTGGCTGGTCAGCCATAGGACCACGTCGAGTTGGGACACTGGATGTAGAGTCGCCACCGACGCAGGGAGATCTGAGTCCAAGAATCACTTACGCCCACGATCAGGCACTCTGAAGCTGAGCGTAAGCGGTCGGGACGCGTAGATGATCTTTGGGATGATCTTTCGGGAGAGGCTCTATCGTCGCCTGGTAGAAATGAATGCTTTGAAACACGAACGAGAGCGACCCGGACGTACCTGCCTTCTCATGCGCATGCACTGTCCTTCTCGCCGTGTGTTCATCCTTAGGTTTTAGAAAGTTGGAGTATCGCTACGTCGCGTTCCTAGGAGAAAGTAGTTGGAGACGACCAGACGAACCAAAGCAGTTTACTCACCTCGACCAAGTACGACAAGGGAGGTATATCGGCCAAGTTGCGGAGGGAAACCGCCTCCCCCCCACCGGCTGCTGCGAGGTCGTAGTGGTCCGATATAGCAAGAGAGTCGGCATCATGGTCGAGGCGAATGTAAGAGCCGATCTGCTGACGCAGGCAGTCCTGTCGTACGACCTGTTCGCAGCCTTGGTCCCGTCGGGCGAGACGTCCACTGCACACACCAAACCCTGTCCCTCGATCTCTCGCACTTTCTTACGCATCTTGGCGTTCCACAGCCGCACCTCGCTCTCGTATGCCGCAGTTACGATCCATCCGCCGTCTCGCGACACCGCGATGGAGGTGACTCGATTCCCAGCGTACACCGGCGCACCCACCTCGCTGCCATCCTCCACCAGCCAACACCGAATCTTCCTACCGCTGTCCCCGCTCACGAGGTGCTTCCTGTCAGCCAGGAATGCGACGCAGAATACGGCATCTGGACATTGGATGTCGACTGATCCTTTTCTCCTCCGGCGAAGTGTACTAGAATAGGAACTTGGTCCACTCGGTGCTCGGACGCCCGTCAAGGTCATCTGGGGTCGAGTCTGCGAGGTAGGTCCGTCCTCTGTCCGAGTCGGCACTTGTCTCGTTAGTGTCGTCGATTCGGTCGTCTCTTCAGATGCTCACCGTCTTCGCTCTGCGGGCATGCACCGGACGACATGTCTGGTCGAGGTGTCAGATCAGTGGGAACGATGGTCCACTGGTCGCGTGGATAAGCCTTTCTGGAAAGTCGCCCATCACCATGTGTCTTATCGGTGCATGTATTACAGGGCCGCCTCGCTAATGCTTATCTTTGGCTCCAGGAGAGGAGAGGGGGGGACGGATAGAGTGGATGGAGGAGAGAGGGCGGGCAAGGGCGCGAAGTGCTCTTCGGCCCAGGACGAAGCCTGACTGGCCGGGTAGGGCGTGAGCTGCGGGGGCGGGCGGGAAGCCCCCAGATGCGGCGCCTGGCAGTCAGACTGCGCGCTCCGGACCCCAGGAGTGAGCTGCGAAGAGCCGGAATGGCTAATGGAGGCAGGGAGTAGTGTGTGCGAGGACGAGTGAATGTGCGAGAACAAGGAGCGCCGCCACTAGTCCGACCCTCACTGGTCCATCACTCTACGACCAAGTTGTTCCCTTCATTCCTCACTATCACAAGCGCTGGCAACTCAGCGTACCTAGCGACACGGAAACAAACTCGACTTCGACTCATAGCGTCAACATCGACGGTGCCCCAGGACGGCCCCGCTACGATGGCCAGAGTCACCCGCACTCGAGACGTACGAAAACGACGCTGAACACGCCCCACTCCATCCCATTCCTGACCGGTCCCACCTTGGAGCGCATCCAGGACGACGTCCTGCGCGAAATCGTGTCTCATCTGCCGACTATCGCCGACACTCAAATCTTGTCCAGGGTGTACGATTGCCCCTCTCTCACCGCTTTCGTCCGCATGCCGACCCTCCGCATGTTGTCGAAAACATCTCGGCTCTTGCGCTCACGCTGCCTCGCCATGGCATGGGACAGGCTTCACATATGTGGGGTTGGCATAACCAAGTACGGGCATTCGTGGAGCCAGAAGTTCGGCGAGGCGAACGAGACCGTCGTTCGTGTGTTGGAGGAATGTCCATACTTGCTTCCCTTTATCCGGTTAGTGGTGTGCGAACGGACGAACGACGACTGATCGTAGCTCAGCTCGGTGGCCGTCGTTCTGACGCCGTTCCATTCTGCCAGGATCGTCCCGGCGCTCGCAGCCTGTCTCGCCATGATGCCTAACCTCACCACCATTCAAGGTGCGGCGGTTTCCTCCGTGGCATCTCAGCTCATGATCCACACCTGCTAGTCTTGGACTGCGGCTCACGGATGAAGACCGCCATCAAGCGCGCGTTCAAGAACAAAACATTTCCCACCGTGTCGAAGATGACTCTACCTTTCTCAGAAGTTTTATCCTACGAAATCATCAGATGCTGTCCGAACGTCGAGGAAATCGAGTGGACGCGCACATGCGGAGAAACAGTCGCCGAAGCCATCATCAGAGGAAACAATCGCCACCTTCACATACTGAGAGGCATCATTTATCAAAGCGATCACCTCGCACGTACGTGGGACTGTCATTAGCCAAGGGTCTGTACCATGATCGGTTCGCTGACAGGATTGGTCGAGCTGCTTCCCGACTTGAAGCACGTTGGCGTGAAACTAGGAGTGAGCTCGTCCAGCGTGTGGTGCATACAGTGTCGTGACTTTGCGTAGGTGGACCTCGCACCGCTAACCAACTTTCCCTTCCTCGACACCATCGAGTTCGAGGTTGACAGTTGGATGTCAGACGAAATACCTAGTGAAAATGGAAACATCAAGCGGGCGATCGAGATCTTGAAGGGGAACAAGTCAAAGGCTGACAAGACTGTGCTTTTGATCAGATGGCACAATGTCAGTGGTTGGGGCGATGTTGCTGAACGTGCATACTTGACGAGGCAGGTCATCAGGGTGTGACCGTAAATCATACTGTAGTACAGATTCATCAAGACGACCGTAGTTTGTGTTCATTAGTGCAAAGAAAATGGAAAAGCATGTGACATGTACAAATGCGACTACTACGCACGGCGAGGATGGTCTGCGCTCACTAGACTCTGGATAAACAAGGGCGGTCTGCAAATAATCCTGCTTGACAAGGTTTCTGGTGGGGCTACCGTAATTCGTGGGAACCATTGAACTCGCGACGATTTGGCCTGCCGCATCATACTTGCACCGGCCGCACGATCATCATAAGTACTGTTCGTACTATCAGATAATACATTCGAGGGCGTCCGTGAAACGGCCGGTTTTAATCGAAGTGGTTACGTCGCGGTGGCTGACACTCGATCGGGACCCGAAGTGTACGGCTTTGGATCGACATTTCTACACCGTACGATGACACAGTGCTATGCTACAATGGCAGAGAGAAGCAAGGCGCGGGCGAAGGGCCCACTGCAAGCCCCTTGAAGCGAGAAAAGAAATACGAGGAATGAAAGTAAGGGAAACCAGGTGTGGGCGAAGGGCCCCCTGCAAGCACCCTCGGAGAAAAATGAGATACATGGAATGAAATCAAAAGAAACCAGGTGCGAGGTGGGCCATTCCCAGCGGGAAAGGACTAGCGTACCTTGACTGCACTGCACGGAGACCCCGACGCCAGAAAGATATGGAATGGTTGGATAGACGATCGTCCTGAGTGGCTCCTCGACTTGACTTCGAACCAAACCTTGCGATAAAAATTGTGCTGGCTGTCCAATTCAACTTGAACGTGGATGCACGCTTCGATGGAATGCGATTCATCCTGCTCGACTTCAGACCGATCCTCCCATATCGTCTCCGAGACTCCAACTGTGGCGGGCCCTCGACCTTGCTTGGATCAACGCGCCTCGACTGTTCGCAATTCACATCCATGATAAGCTGCCAAATGTCCGAGGATCTTATGCAGGCTGTCTTAGAAAAGGGAATACGAGAGAGCATGGATCAGGAAAGTGGAAAGAGGTGGTAGCGTAGTGGATATCTCGGTTCGCTGTCGATCTCTGGCAGATCTTGAGGCACCGCAGCATTTGACTGGAGGAGACGGGATGGAACTGAGGGACAAAGGATGCGATTGTTGGCCATTACCGGAGAATAGTGGGCTGTATGCGCGAGACACGCATGCGACAGCGCTGAATGCTGTCAAAGACAAACGACGGATTTAGATCTGGGAAACAATATGATTGAGGGGGGAAGACTGCTCCAGTGCTGGCGAGATCACACTTCGAACGAGTGAGCTAGGATACCAATGGAAGTAGAGTAAACATACAAGATTGTTGACGGGACGCGATGAAACGACTGGTGAGACATTTGCTAGTTGAAGGCAAGCAGCAAAACCGAAACTTGGCGGGTGCCGTTGAAAGACTGGATCGCGAGTACGCAGAGCTCTGATGTCGCTAGAAATCGTCGTCATGGTGGCCGTGAAGTGACGTCGGATGGTGCGGACTGGCACCTCGTGAGGGTTCTCTAAGTCGATTGTCGAAGTGGAAAGAAGCTCGAAAGAGAATGTGGAATTGAGAGAAAAAGGATAGAACTCTGCGTTCGACACCTGACATCGCCAGAACTGTCTGAACTCGCAATCCCGAGCCCCGTGGAGGTCGCAATTGTGCCGATACGAGGGAAGTCAGGGCGTTCCAGGCAATGGTCAACCGCGCAGCGGCCTTCCGCCACCTTCCTCTGTGCTCTGTGTCGATCTCCATCTGAGTGGTAGCATGCTTTGACGCCTTCACGTCCTTGTTCAGCAGAGAAACGACTTGCTCTTGCGCACATGAAACGCCTGTACCAACGACAGCATCCTGGCTCAGGGGAGTGGACTGCAACGCGGGTTGGGGAGAAAAGACGGTCCAGGCCATGTTCGAGCCGCGCCCGAACATCCTTCTGGTCCTGCCGACCGTCTCTCAACTCGATGCCGAGGCTAGCCGGTAAATCACATTCATGGGAGCGACCATCGCGTCATGCCTCTGGAAGATGTTCGCGACGCACAGCGTGTGCAGCACCTCCCTGAACGGCTCGCTCGGACAGCTGCCAGTCTTCACCAAATTCGATCCGACGGAATGGCTTGTTAACGTCTCAGTAATGGTCGAGGACGACGACGGTGGCATCAGAGTTAGGAAGTCCTCGCAATCCTTCTGACGCGCCTACAACACCAGGTTGCGGCGCGTCGCTCGTGCCGTTGTGGCTGTGCATGGTCAGGGGTCCGGGGAGAGCCGGTCGGAGCAGAGCGGAACGGGAGTAGGATAGAGAGCGCAGAACCACGTGTAGCCAGGCTGAGCAGGGTCCACGGCAGAGTGGCTAGTCCTGGCCTTCCCACCGTGCGCCGATTGAGATTCACGTCGACGGAGGTCTTCAGCGCCCACGGTGCCGAGGGCGAGAATGTGGAGTCCACTGCGTTCTTTGGAGCACTGTTGGTCGTCTTGATGTGTACAGCAATCGAACTTCGGACTTGAATGAATGCATCGAGAGCAAGAGCACGAGGAAGATGACAACGGCTGCTAATCTCCTTCAGCTCTCTCGCCTCGTTCCTCTCGTTCCCATGACTCCACTGTGCTCGTCAGTCCAATATATTAGTGCAGAGACGACTTGCACGCTCGAATCGCATGTTTGGAATGACATGTTTCTAGCTACTACGGACTAACAAAAGCTGGGTCTGCTTTGGCAGGCGCCTCCGAGTCGAGCCGCGGGTTAGAAGACTGTGAAATGGGGCTTAGTGGGTTGCTGCGTTTACCGAGTCCCACAGGCCTCACGATGGTACCGGGCAAGCGCGACACTGGCATGCTCGGAGAGATCGAGACGCTCATGGAAACGACGTCATGCAAGACATCGTCTTGCCCCGTCTCGAGTGCGCTAGCATGAGCGATGCAGCTCTCGACGCGCGAGATCAGGTCTTCTCATTGTTATGTCTACCCTAGTACGTCGTCGTGGGTTCGCCCAAGAATGTACCTCTACTGCACCTGGACCGTTCCTACGGCCTCCATCAGCTCGTTCAGCGGCGCCTCCTCCCGAACCCGAACGACGATCAAGCTGTCCGTCGCGACCCGTCTGTACTGTTCGCGCCCAGACAGGGCGAGCAACAGCCCACCAAATGGCTGCCGCAGCCGAACCAGCAACCGAAGCGCCCGCGTCTGCAGATCGAACAGCGCCTCGCCGCACGAAAAGTCCAGGTCGACGAGCGGACAGATCCACGGATGGATCAGACACAGACCTCTCGTCCCGGAGAGGTCTGCCGTCGTTTCGATCTCGACGTCCCCGAGCAGGGGCGACACCGCATGGTACACATACCCGAGGTCGGATTCTGACCGAGGAGAAAGCCCACCGAGCTCGAAGACTATCCCAGGGAGTCTCAGACGACCAGCGGAAAGTGACAAGAGTGGGAGGGCGTAGAGTTGTTGGTACAGGTCGACAACGAGGGAGAGGTCAAGGATGGATGAGCGCAATGTCGAGACCATGCGATCCATCTCGGATGCCTTGATGGGAGCAGGGACATGCGGCGGCATGATTTCGTTGTAGACAGTCAAACTGGCTGGAAGATAACTGTGATGACTGCCAGAAAGTCCGGTCCACGCGAGAAGGGACACCTCGGCAGAGCGCGTCAAAATATGCTCCAAAAGACGACCAATTGCTAGGTTTCCTTCTCCATACACGACCGGGAGCGCAACACCAAAAATGCCGAAAAGCGAGTATGCCATATCTTCCTCGCGCAATGTTTGTCGCCCGGACGCGAGATAGAGCTTCTCGCGAGCTCTGTCTAGACCTGGTTGGAGAACAGTCAATTCCTGCGTGGAGATGTTTGTCGCCCGTTCCATCTCCGAGAGGACAGTGGGTGACTCCTTATGGTTGAAGATTTCCAGTCCAAGGTATGGCTTCCAGTCTTCGGTGTAGAATTGAACTACCTCCGAAGCGACGTATTCCTGGTATGTCCATCCCCGAGTATTCCATATGCTCTTCCAGAGACAGCCAGCCTCCTGCCACTCCGACAACACGCCGAGGAGGTGGATGACGGTCAGCGACGATCGACGATACCACCGGAACATGGCAACGATCGACTCCTGCTGGACGCCCTTGTCGAGCTGATTAACACAACACGTGTCACTCCAGGCCCACTTGTACTGAAGGGCGACCACGAGCTCGCAGAAATTCCGCAGCTTGTCGAATGTCGGAGAAGATGGTAAGCGGTATACCGAGTCATTTTCGGCTTGTTGGAATGTGGGTTCGTCTGTTTGCCACTTGTGCGAGAACATGACGTAGCGATAAAACTTGGTCACTTCTGCCCGAATACGGCGACAGTCAAGAGCTTTCGTCATCGACGAACGGAGCTCGTCGTAGATTGGCAACTCCATGAAAGCAGCTGCTTGCCGTTTCTTGTTGAATAGGCGACCCGTTTCGGTGTCAATAAGCACCGTCGGCAAGTGGCGGATGGCCTCCTCGACCTCGTTTCGAATCGCAGAAGTTGCATCGACATAATGACGGCGAAGCTCTATTTACAGGATTTCAGGACGGCTGAATGTGGAAAAAGAGAGGTATGTACCGCGTATTTTCGGATCACGCGATTTCTCAAATATCGACAGCATAGCCTTGAATGCCTCGAATGCCTCACTGTAACGACCCAAGCCATGTAATGCAGCGTGCTTTTCTTCGAACCCTTTGTGCGATGACGGGTGGAGTTCAATGAGCTGACGCCGTGAATCAGTGACACTTTTGACATTGCATGTACTGTGGTCCAAACCTCATTCGCGTGCTTGAGAAGGATTTGGCTGAGGTTTGTAGGCTCGAGCGACATTGCGTCCGAATAATGTCGGATCGCCTCGTCGTGTTTCTTTCCATCCCTTGCGATGTCACCGAGGTTCATGAGATGTTCTGCGCAGCGTTCTCGAAAGTCTGGGCAGGGGAGATGACATGGCTGTATTGACAACGCCACCAAAGCCACCTACCATGCTCCCACTGCGTCCACTCACTGGCCCCAGTGTCTCGTAGATCCTTCTGCATCTGCCGGAATGCCTCTATCGCCTCTGGGAGACGGCTGGCCTCCTTGAGAGCATTGCAAACAGTGCTGTACATGGCGAATTTCGACACCTTGAACTAAACCAAGGATCAGTGTCTGTATTCAAGTAGCTACGACGTGTATACCTCGACACCGGCACGCAGGACTTCGTGCGCCGGGCCATTAGTCAGGGCTGCACGTGCCCATTTTGCGAGTACATGCGGAGAGCAAAGTTTGAGGGACAGTGCAGCAGCGTAGGCTGTAGCTGTCTCCTCCAGTTTACCCGCGTTCGAAGCATCGTCACCTTTTCTTTCCAGAGTCCCGATATACCTGTTCGTACAGTCTGACGGATTGGATTAGGTCATTCATCCAAGCCACACCATGAGACGCACCAGTATGCCAGCCGGAGAGAAATTTGTTGCTATCGATATGCTCGCTGGCAGTGTTTGCGATCTTGAGAAGAAGGGTGGCAGCGTCGATTGTTTGGTCTTTATAGTACAGAACTTCACATTGATGCATTTGTTCGTGTACATGGACGACGGATTGAAGCATTTGGTTGGTTCGTTTCAGCTGCGCAATTTGGTCATCTGACGAACACGGTCATGATGGGTGTGTGAACGACCGCGACAGGAAACGTACGTAGCAATTTGTGTTGCTCGGCTGCAAGTCGAGCAGAACTGCGCCACTGCTCGAATTTGGATTGCAACGCCTCTGTTTCCTTCTCGAACTTTTCCTGTTTTTCTAAGATCTCTCGCTTGAGCTGCGTGTTTTCGTCGCCTGACGGAGTGGTCATCAACGGAACGTGAGGGGAAGGGGCAAGGCAAGAAACGTACTTGCTCGTAGCAGCAATTGGTTTTTCTCCTCAGCGGCACGCCGAGTGTCGACGAGTTCGCGGCGGAGTTGTTCGATGAGTTTTTCGGAGGATGCACCGTCGTCGCCTGGAAGACGCGAATGATTTGAAGCACGAACGAGAGTGACTCGGACGTACCTGCCACCTCCTGCACACATATGGACTCATTGTCCCTCTCTCCGTGTGCCACTTGTTGGGCTTCAGAAAGTCGGTGTTTCGCTCCGTCGCGTTCCTAGGGCAAAGCAGTCAAACATGACCGGATGATCCAAAGAAATACACTCACGTCGACCAAGTACGACAAAGGAAGTATATCGGCCAAGTTGCGGATGGAAACCCCCGTCTCCCAGCAGGCTGCGAGGTGGTAGCGGCCCGATATAGCAAGGGACTCGACCGGACGGCTGAACTGGATGTTGGAGCCGATCTGCTGATGTGTGGCAGAGTCCCAGAAAGAGACCCGTGAACAAGCCGCGGCAGCAATGAACTTGCCATTGCTGGCCAGGGCGATGCATGGAAAACCACTCGTGGTGTGAATGGCCCACTTCGAGATCGTCTTGCCCGTGGAGACGTTGAGAACAAGGATGAGACTGTCATGAGATAACGCGAAGAGCTGCTTTCCATCCGTCGACCAGGCGAGGCCATCGTTTTGAAGCGAGAAGACTTGGATCGAGACATCGAAGAGACAGTGGCCGTCTTCGTCGTAGACGCGGACGCGTTCCGATGTGGCGGTGGCAACGAGACGACCGTCGGGCGAAAACTTGGCAACGACGACGTGGTGTTCGTATTCCCATGGTCCGAGGAGCCGCGCGCCGGTCGAGAGCGACCAGACGCAGACAGTCTTGTCTTTCGACCCGCTCGCGATCTTTGTCCCGTCGGGCGAGACGTCCACCGCCCATATCAGAGCGCGGTGTCCTTCGATCTCTCGCACTTTCTCGCGCGTCTCGGCGTTCCACAGCTGCACCTCGCCAGTCCATGTCCCGGTGACGATCCATCGACCGTCTCGCGATACTGCCATGGAGGTGGCCTCACTCCCCTCGTCTATCAGTGCACCCACCTCGCGGCCATTCTCCACCCGCCAACACCGAATTTTCCTACTTCCGTCGCTGCTCACGAGGTGCTCCCCGTCGGCCAGGAATGCAAAGCAGAATACGTAACCCGGACATTGGATGTCGACTGGTCCTTTTCTCCTTCGGTGAATTGTACTAGAAGAAGAACTTTGTCCACTCGGCGCTTGGACGCCCGTTAGGATCGTCTGGGGTTGAGTCCCCGAGGTAGATCTGTCCTCTGTCCGAGTCGGCCCGGGTCCCATCAGTGTCGTCGATTTGATCGTCTCATCCAACGCTCACCGTCTCTTCTCTGCAGGCGTGCGTAGGACGACATGTCTAGTCGAGGTGTCAGATCAGTGGGAACGATGAACGCGTGGACGTCCGCTCTGTGTACGCTTTTCTAGTAAGTCGCCCATCACCACGTGTCTTATCGATTCATGCATTGCAGGGCCGCCTCGTGTCTTGGCGCTGATGCTTATCAATTCGCCCTCGACCTATGGCCATAAGTACTGCATCCAACGAGCGACGCCGAAACTTGTGCCGGAAAGTGGCAGCCGATACCGGCGATGAGTTAACTCATGGCGATCTGTCGCGTCGATCAATTCCAACCGAGTCAGCTACATTTGCCCCTGGCCAGCCTTGATGAGGGACGTTATATTGATTAGCCAGCATGTACACCCCCCTCCTATAGTCGACGTGATATTTCCATTATCCCCAACTTCGCCACGTCCTTGTTCTCCTCTAGATCGACATGCAGCCTCACCCCCGCCATCGAGCCTACCCTACCTGTCCGGTCGTGCAAGTACATTGGCATCCCGCGTTCGTTGCTCGTCAGCAGGACACTAGTGAGGAGCGCATGTCGTCCACTTATGCACGATCGCATCACGTCGAAGAAGGGTAGGTGTAGAAGGACGACGAGAAAGAGTTTTGGGACAGTCGATGATCTGAGGGACCTGGAGGACGCGGTTTCTGCTCTCTGAGAGGCCGTTGATCTTATTCCCCATCGTCACGCTCGCGTGCCCTGTTGGCTTGTTTTGAATGCTTCGCGAAACCGGACGACCTGGAGGATGCAATGTCAACTCTTAGACATGCTCAACCTCGCACCTGCCCGCCTTGACAACCTTGGCAATTGCTTCATCTGTCGTTTCAAGCACCTTGGAAAACTGAGCGACTTGGAAAATGCAGTATCGGCACACAGGGACGCCGTCAACTTCACTCCTGCAGGCGACTCTCACAAACCTGTCTATCCTAACAACCTCGGCTACTCCTTGAGGATTCGCTTCCAACGCCTTGGAAACCTGAAGGACCTGGGAGACGCCGTTGCTCAGACTCCAGATGGACACCCTGACAAACCCATCTGGATCAGCAACTTCGCCATCTGCTTAAAAATCCGTTTCGGACGTGTCGAGCAGCTAAGTGATATGGAGGATGCGACCACGATGCTTCACAATGCTGTCGATCTCACCCCTCGCGGTTTCCCCGGCAAATCCGACCGTCTCAATGCGCTCGGCAGCTCTCTCCGGACACGTTTCCACCAGGTCATCTGTGGTCCGCAATCTCTGCATTCAAGGACATCCTCGACATCACCACACGCGATCACCTTCACCGGCACATCTGTCTTAACAATCTTAGCGCCACAACGATGATTCGTTTTGAGCGCAGGAAAAAGCTCAGCGACCTTGACGATGCAATTTCAATGCTCAGACGAGCTGTGAAACTCGTTCCTGATCGTCATCCTGAAAAACAAAGCTGTCTGAGCGACCTCGGCATATACTTCCATAGACGTTTCGAGTATCTCCGGGAGCAGACCAACCTCGATGATGCAATTTCTAGGAAGAGAGATGCTGTTGACCTCACACCTCGCGGTCATCCTCTCCCGCCTTCTTTCCTTGGCAATTCATTTGTTGCTCGTTTCAAGCATCTCGGGGAGCTGAATGATCATCTTTGTGATGGAATTTATGATGCGGCGTGCCATGGACCTTACTCCTCGCGGTCACCCCGATAACCCTGCCTGTATCAAAGGACTTGGTGATTTTTTTGTCACTCGTTTCCAGCTCCTTGACAAGCTTAGCGATTTCGAGCGTGCCATTTCCATGTACTCCCGTGCTGCTTCCTCATCCCTCGGGCCCATCGCAATTCGATTTCGTACATCCAGGAGATGGATTTCGTGCGCCCGCCGCATACGTCATCGCTCTTCTCTCCGTGCATTCTCGGTCGCTATCCACCTTCTTGCCCAGCTTGCATAGATTGGCATATCTCTGTCACACAGTTGCTCGGAACTCACGCAGGGTGCTGACTTGGTGCGCGAGGCGGCCGCGGCCGCTTTGGACGCAGGTCTCCCGGACACCTGCAGACTTACCACACTTGTTTTGGTGTCCGACTGGCTCCTTCGCGTTTCTCCATATCCACGCAGCTGGTTTTTACGACGACGACCACGCACGGCCTGGGCATAAAGCTTTCGATTTCGTCGTTTCGTCATATGCGCCCACTCTCGCCGTACTGGCTCCTCCACCCAATCCCGCACCCCGCTACGAACTCCGCTTCCTTGTAGTTGGCCAACCAACATCAGACGGCCTATCCTACCTTCCAGGCGTCTCCACTGAGTTGGAGCACATCAAAGCAGTAGTTGACAACTCGCCTTCGAAACGCACGAGCATCGTAAAATCTTCCTTCGGAACGATAGAGGAAGTCGTCGCTCTGATGAAAGAGACAGAGTGGGCCCCATTTCGCGTGCCACTGGATCCAGGACGGCGGACTGTGCCTCTCCGACCGACGACGTTTGAAATTGCGCGACGTGGTCGCGGTGTCACGTCCCCGTGGTGGGCTCGCCTTTCTGTCGGCGTGTCAGTCGGCCAAGGGGGAGGAGCGACTGTCGGACGAGGCCATCCACGTCGCGGCTTGGATGTTGTTCGCGGGGTACGGAGGCGTGATCGGGACGATGTGGTCGATCAGCGACCGTCTGGCGCCGGTCGTCGCGAGGGGGGTGTACGAACGCCTCTTTCGACGGGATGGATCGAGGATGGATCATCGGGAGGCTGCGAAGGCGCTGCACGAGGCGGTGGGGTACGTTCGCGACGAGAACGTGGCGTCGTCGGACGAGTGGGTTCCGTTCATTCACGTAGGTCTTTGAATGCTCTGGGTTGTTCTTTCTGTCTCGTTCTCGTGCTGCGTGAACGACACCGCGCTGTTTCGCGACAAGTAACTAGGCACGACCGACATTCGTTTTCTCCGTGATCACGCTCACTGACAACATGGACACCTCGTCCCCACCTGAAGAATCGGAACGTTACAGATGTCATGATATAGATACAACCCAATCAGTACACGAGTGCCCCTGCCCGCCACTTTGAGATCCAAGGGTATTATTTCCCGAACAACCGACTGAACAAGCCCTTCTTTCCATGCGACTCTGCCACCTCGTCGACGTAGTTGAGCCGGATCGATCCGTGTCGCGTGTCGATCTCAACTCGATCACCCTGCCATTCGTCCTTGCCAAGCTTTGAAAAGTCGCCGACAAAGTACCGCCGCACGTCACCGACCTGGCTAAGCTGGGTCGCGTTCCGGACGATGGGATCGCTGACGGAGACGCTACCGTCCCGCGTGGAGAGGGACAAGAGCCCCTCGAGGGAACGCGGGACGGCGAGGCGCACCGATCCGTGCGGAGCGCGCGCCGTCAACGAGAACGGGGCCGCCCCATCGAGGACGTGCTTGGTTGCATCGCGGTCAGACACGCGAACGTTTTGGCGGGGACGAGAGCGACGCACCAGTTCGGCGCGGATCGACCCGTGGTCCGAGTTGAGCGCGAGCGTCGTGCGCCGCCGAGGGTCCTCTGGCGGCGTGCTGCTTTCGCCGCCGGGGCCGAGCAGCCATATCTCGGCGTGCACCGAGCTGTGTTTGGACGAGAGGGAGAGGTTCTTGCGATCGTCTTCGGTCTCTCCTTCGCCCAGAGGAGGCAGCATGGTCGACGGGATGCTCAAGGACGGATCGATGACGAACTCGCCGCGGATGGTGCTGTCTCCGGTGGACAACGCGAGGAAGTTGGTCGGTTTGGTCTTGAAGCTGCCAGGCGCTGCTGCCGTGGCAGAGGTGCTCCCGCCGGCCACCGATTCTGTCTGGACAGAATATGAAGGAGGGGGCTGGTGCGGCGACACGGTGAGCGATGATCCGATCGTAGACGGAGTGATCGGTACCTCCTCGGGACTCGCTGGGAGGTCTTCCCTCTGAACTTTTCGGTCAGCGGGTTGCTTTGAGTCGTCTTGCATGACGATCACGAGTTTGGTCAAAGGTTGGCACGTGTCGACGGACGGTCATATCTAGTGTCGCCTCATGGCAGCACCGCCACAACTCGCCCTCCATGCAGCCGTTTGCCAGCAGCGGGTATGGCGGTACAAAACCCACCTCGTCGACCATCGGAACTGTGCGTTCGAATCTGAACGTTCTTCCCACACCTCCCTGAACCTCCGTTCGAGAAGGAAGACGCGCGAACTTCCATAGACGTACTTGCTGTGGAGGGGTCCCACGCGTTCGCCGGTCCACGCCCTATAAAAACGAGGCCTCCAATAGCGCCTATTTCGAGTTCTTTCTTCCCTCTCCCGTCGACATGAACGTCGCTGGCCCTTCCCGCCTCGCACCGAGGGGGAGAGTCGAAAGTACTTACGAAGACGACCTGATGGGGCTCTTGAACCAGCTCAGCGTCGACGACTTGGACGAGATGCAGACGTTTTTCACCCGCTCCGGCACTTTATCGGATCAAGACGTCGCCATGAACGATCTGCTGCAACAAGGCCGTGCGTTGGCCGTTTTCAACGAAGACAGAGCGTTGGCGCAGCGGATGGCCGCTGGAGAGGACGTCGGTGTCGAGCAAAGGCCGGCGCAGAGACCGCCTGTGGCGCCTCGAGTCAACCCTGACGGGTGAGTCAACTCGCTGTTCTTGCTCGATCTCAATTGAAAGAGGGCACGAAAGGACGGCGGCCCAGAGAAATGGCCTCAGAAACCAACAACGCACAGCGCGTCCTGGCAGGTAGGAGAAGTACGCTTCGTATTAGATGGAGATTCGATCGTGTCTATCCCTCAGAAACAACGCCGCCCCGTCTCGGACATTGGCTGGATGGCTATTCTCCATGGTAGAATGGATGTTCGTCGAGACGCCAGCCCCGCAGCCTAACCCAACTGATGCTGGAAATGCTGGTACTGCAGCACCGAGGGCTCCGGTCCGCATACGGTAAGTCCACTTCGCGTTCGTTTGGACCATCTACTCACTAAGAGACCTCATCCCTGACAGTCCGACGGGCCACGACTGTGTCATTTGTCAGGATCCAATCTACGGCGCCGAAGTTCGCGCACCCTGTGGTCACTACTACGGCGTCGATTGCGTCACGGACCTGTTCCAGTCTGCCACCCGAGACGAAAGTCTTTTCCCTCCCCGCTGTTGCAGGCAAAACATTCCGTTCGCTCAGGTCCGACCCCATCTCACTCAGGCTCTCATCACGACCTTCTTGGAAAAACAAGTCGAACTGGGTACCATTAAGCGTGTCTATTGTTCCTCTGCTCCGTGCAGCCGCTTCCTTGGACCCCTCTCTGAAGGCGTTTTCTCGTCCAAAGTATACACTTGTCCTGCACCAGGATGCGGAAGACGAACGTGCGGCAAGTGTCGCGAGCAATACAGCGACTGGATGCACGCCTGTCGTCCCGACGCCGACGCCACCCAAGTCCTCGAACTCAGCCGCGCCTCAGGCTGGGCCCGCTGTCCCGGGTGTTTGCAGATGATCGAGCTACACGTCGGCTGCTTCCACATGACCTGTCGCTGCCGCACCGAATTCTGTTACCTCTGCCAGGCGCGGTGGAAGACATGCACGTGTCCGCAGTGGGACGAGCGGCGATTGTACGTTGCTGCGGAGGAGAGGGTGGACGCACAGCTCGGGATGGGCAGGGAACGGGTCGTTCGACGCGACGTAGCTGCGCAGCGGGCCGGTCCTGTTCCTGGTCCCGTCCCCGCGAACCGGGCGCAGGCAGGTGCGAGACGTGCCCCACCACCTCCGCCTGCACCGGTTCCACCTCGACCACCACTTCCACCTCGACCAGCACCCCCACCGGCGCACCCTGTCGCTCCTGCACGACCCCTCGCTCCTGTCAGGGTGCACTTTGATGACATCGTCGGTGTACGATATCCCCCCGTTACGCCCGCACGCGCGCCGACGGCATCCAGCTCGGCGGAACGACCCACAAGCACCGCATCGGTGTCTACCTTGGCGTCAACGTCGGCATCGGCATCCGGATCGGGATGGAGGTCCAGGATGTCGGCCTCTGCATCAGCGTCCACGTCGGTGCCGACGCCATCCTCTTCACAGCCCACATCCGGATCTGGATGGAGGTCCAGGATGTCGACCTCTGCATCAGCGTCCACGTCGGCGCCGACGCCGTCCTCTTCACAGCCCACATCCAGATTGGGATGGAGGTCCAGGGCGTCGATCTCTTCATCAGCTTCCACATCGGCGCCGACGCCGTCCTCTCCACAGCCCAAGTCCATGATCAACGCCAACGCCGACCCGCTGCGTCAGCGCCTCGTCCGTGAGATGATGGAACGGCTGCGGGAAGATCACGAGTGCAATCACGGGCAGTGGCGTTACCGCCAAGGAGGCGGCATCTGTCAGAGCTGCGGACACCATCTGCCGCTCTATCTCTTCGTGAGTGGTTCGCTTTCGAAGACGGTGATAAGACTGACGAAGACCCCCCCCCCCTTTTTTTTTGCAGAGGTGCCAAGGTTGTGAGTTGTTGGCGTGTAACCGGTGTCGGCGGAACCGCTTGTGAGGAGGGTTTCCGAGGTGGGGATCGTTCTTTCTAAAATGACTTTCTCTTTTTCTTGTCCTATTTTCGTTTTGTTGCCTCGGGGTGAGTTGTTACAAGTGTCATCCGCGACGGCACGCGTGCGCGTATGGGAGTCGTCGTCTGCGTGATGCGTAAAAGTACATGTAGGAGGTACGATGCGAATGATGCACGCGCATCACCGAGTGATGATGGACTGGGATGTGAGGCGAGCGACCAGTGGATCGCTCGAGTGGGCAAGGCACACGCAGCGCGCCTGCCGTATCCACACGACCGGTCTGCCGCACCTATACTGTACCTATTGGTGCGGGGCCCTGCGCTCGTCCACAGCCCCCTACTACGTCGATTCGAGCTCGCTCTTCCAGAGCACACGCCTGTCCACTCGAACGTTGTCCACACTGCGTCTGTTGGAGCGCTGTTTGCTCATCGTCTCTACTCGAGGTCAATGCTCGTTCACCACCCATACCACGTCGATGCGAGCGAGGGCGCTCCAATTGACGTAGCAAGGGGTGGTAGACGAACTCGAACGGGCACAGTGGGTGCACTGGACGAGCGATGTACGCTCGAGTTGACATGATTTGGCGCCAGACGAGCGTCAGCGCTCGAGCGGACACAGTGGGCGCACCGGACAACCGGAGGCATACGAGTTGACGCGACAGGGGGTGGTAAATACTGAACGAGCGGTTGTGCTCGAATTCATGACATGGCTGGCGCGCTGGAAGAGAGAGGGTGTGCTCGACATGGTAGAGGTTTTCTGTGCGAGAGCTCAAACGCTCCAATAGAGGGTTCCCGTCGCCGCCACTACCTGTGACTTATGACAGTGGACATTGATGGATGGAGGCGCACAAAGGTTGTGGAAAACACCTATTGTCCATGGCAGACGCAGACGGACTGCCCGGTTCAGCGCACCGCTCGCTGCCTCCATTGACCATTCCGGCTCTTCGCAGCTCACTCCTGGGGTCCGACGGAGCGCGTCAGCCTGAGTTCCATGCACAGCGCCTGGAAAGCTTCGTCCCCGCACACCCTACCCGGCAAGTCGGGCTCCGTCCCGGGCCGAAGAGCGTTTCGCGTTCTTGCCCGCCGAGCAAGCAAGTCACCGTCTTCAGCAAGACGACTGAATCTTGACTTCCGTGTCGATTGATGGTAGTTCGGTCGCTATGGAGTATGAGTAGGGATGGGAGAGGTTTTTTATGTTATTTTCGATGCCGCGTTGCTCTTTTCTCTCGTGATCGTTCGTCGTGCATCCCACGAAGCGTGCACGAGCCCCCCAGAGAACCATTTTCGCGTTTGCTTTCGTTCACTCTCCAGTCGCTCTATGTAGAATAGGAACAGGAGATTAGGCCAGCTCGCTCCCGTGAGAGCCCTCGCAGAAGCAAACGCCGTCTCGCTTCAACCCATCTTGACGTCACAGTACACGGACTGTCGTTCGTCGGTCCATTGTTCACTCGATCTTGGAGAGCAGAGAAATTGGCGGCTGTGGTCACCCTGGGTATCGCTATTAGCTAAGAAGCCGGCGTTTCACGGTGACACCTGTCGTTGATCGACAACTGATCGACAACACATTGAAGAGGCGTCCGATTCGCGGGTTCATCCATTCACCTGTGATTAGATAGGTTCCCGTGTTGCCATAAGCGACACGTACCGAATAGTACTCGCTACGAGGGGATCCGTGCCGATCGCCATATGCAACATGCCGGCGGAGCTTGAACACGGAGACGACTCGGACTCGAAGTTTGCCTTATCCCGTCTGCACTCCCTCGGTTCAACGCAACGTCCAGCCGCGTTGCCACCAGCTCGTGCGGCAAGGGTCTTCTTGCGGGACGATGGACAGTCTGGACACAGTCTATTTCGTGAATCTTTCGAGGCGAGCGTTGCGTTGATCGAGCTCCAGCGTCGTGCACGTCACGGGCGTTGAGACGAGGACAAAGGTGACCGCTTCTACCGAACGACTGCGGGAGGCGGATGAGAAACGAGCACGTTTAGTTGATCGTTCCCCCTGCCCATGTTTCACCAAGGTCGACGTCGTCAGCATAACCGGGCGATGGACGATATTACACGCGAGGCGACAGGAGGCGACAGGAGCCAAGAGACCGCGCCCGAACCACGCCCGCTTCGATGTATTCGACGACGCGTCCACTCGACCAGCGTGTATGAATCGTGCCCCCCAGTCGTTCCAAGCGTCGGCCGTCGTGCCAAGTTCGTCGGTCCGCATGATTCGGTCATGCTCGCTTCAGGAAGTCCTGACGAAGCACCAACGCAATCCACGGGGCGCTCGCATGGCATCGAATTAGCAATATGGAGCACAGTGGAAAGGCGGACAATGACGCGCCACATCCCAGCGGAGCTCCGATGCGCGCAATGGGCCACGGAGAATGTTGGGGTTCCTGATGTGACTAACTTGGGCAGCCCGTTCTTTACGTCTCGCCGCAGTCTGTGCTCGCATTGGCTTAGCCCCGCCACAGGTTTGTACAGGATGGCGAGGTTGCGAAGTGCGGCGAGTGGGTGTCTCTTCAAGCTCCGCTGCCAGAAGGCAGCGCTCTGGCGCGCGTCAGAGTTCGCTTCGAGAAAGACATAGTTCAAGGGGTAAGTGGTTATTGATCATAACAAGCGTCGCTCGTAGCGCCACGTTCGGCTCGCAGAACTGTACAATTTTCGGCAGATGTTAGACAACGTACCTGATACAATTCGTTTTAGGCGCCTTGCTAAACCATAGAGGTTTCATTCGGGAAAGTGCCTGCAACAATCGGCTTAATCGAGTCGGGTCTTATTCCCTTGAATTTCGGGTTAAAACAATCACGCACTGCATCGCGTGCGACATGGAAGAACTTAGAAGCCACTCGCAGCGGTGGCGTTCGGTAAGCACTGGTCCATCTACGTGTCGTGTGGTCTTCACGACTGGGAAATGGCACGTTAAGTTGATGGGCTACTAGTCTCGGCTGCACCAAACTATCTGAATTTCGGGTCGCCACGCCTACCATTGAAATAATATTTGGTCTGATGCAGGTACCGGAAGCGAGCGACGCAAACAACGACGCGGTGAAGGCTGGCAATCCGAGGTGGCCGTCTACCTGACGTGGACCCAACGTAGTTGTCTCTGTTGTGAAGAAATTGAACACATCATTCCACGTTCATGATTACTTTCCAGCGCGAAGGACATGCTGTCAGTGCTGATGTTGGCAAGCGCGGTCCTCTCAATGTGAGTCGAGCATGTCCAGTTGCTGACCCAGTGGTCACACGTCAAGCTCGTTGACGTGTCGAACAACAATCAGGATGAGCGACGCTCCACTGCGGACCCTGTATGACGACCAAACCAAATTATTGAAAGATCCACCACGCATCCGTTACTCACCTCAGTACTATGAAAGAGGCATCCGAATCTAGCTAGGATGCGTCGGCTGAAAAGTCGAGGAGGCTTCAAGTTAGCTGGTCTGTTGGCCAGAGTGTGGTTAGTCGAGCGTACGAAACCTAAATGCATTGCACGCACCGAACTGTGTATCGAAAACTATAGCGTGGGGTGCGCACCTCATACCACGCTAAACCGTGACGTTTCACTGACAACCTATGCCAGACCAGGTTAGTCATGAATCAAGAGTCCAGCTTCCATTGGTTCCAATCCGCCGCGTACAGTTCAGTAGGACGGTGGAAGACAAACTGAGCTCCTCCGGAACTCCACCGGCTCTCCATGTGCTCTATTCACACGGCTGAGCTTGAACGCGGGAAAGCTAGAACACGCGTTTCGGTTTCCGAGGCGACGCCGCCCGCATCCCCTGCGCGTCGCGGATAGCCGACTCGTTCGCTGTTATCGCGTAGATTCTGAGGTAGCTGCGCGTTCATCCATCGATTGAGGATCTCGTGATTCCGATGCCACCGGCCGCGTCTTCTCGCCATGGTGCCGCCTGCGAACGACTCGGAATACAATGAATGCAGTGCCATATGACGACAGCGAAAAGGTACGCGCCACTATGTGTGCCTTATTCAACCGACTCATCAGGAAAAGGTACTAAGAACCTCGGTGTTTCTGTGGCGAGATAGGATGACCAGAAGTCCGCATCAGAGGCCGAGTGTGTACGAAATTTCGCCCTACAGTTTCAACCTTCACTTATATTAGTACTACTATGGATTAGCCAGATCTAATTATCAGAACACTGGAACGGGAAGAGGTGCAACAGTTCCTGCCGATTTTCCGTTGGTTCCGGCTGCGGTCTCCAGCCAGTCGGTGACACCCGAGGATCTGAAATATCCGGCCGCGAATGATTTGGCAACCCAAAGATTAAGGTCAGGCACCAACTGAACATGTGATGTACACGTGTGCGAGCTGGTCCGACGGATTGTTGACGTACACAGCCACGCATCATTGCAATCGACCACCATAGTGCATAGACCGCGGGCGACCCCCATGACATTCACGTCTTCAATATAATTCAACTGGTTCTAGTGCTATGAGCTCAGATTAGCGGTTCCTTTGCAAGTTGTCCCGATGATCGCGCTGTAGGTGGGCAAATGAATCGGGTGGCGTTTCATCTTATTCTTACTTAATAAAGTCAAGCACAGCTAATCAAAAATTGGTCAGGTACAACTTTCCCGTATGGTATTCCATTCCACAACCATCCCGGTCAGTCGCACGCTTTTCGTCCACTGACATGTCATTCTAGGTGACTTGGCGACAAGCGGGGATTGGTAGTCCAGTATTTGGTCAAGAACTGCGACAAGCGCTAAACCCTCTCGGGCACCGTCACACTTAAGAGGGCAGCGTGTCACCACTCAACTCTGTCAACTTAGTGACCTGACCCGGGGGATAAAGGGGCCGGGTGCAAAGGACGATCCAACATTCCGTCGCCATTCGTCTCTCGCCATGTCACAGCACCGTTCCCCCTTGCTTGATTCCCTTCGACGAGCTATGGCGAACCGAAACAAGGGGTTGGGAATGCGTTCCATCGACTATCCCCTCCCTTGTTCCGCCCCCGATTTTTTCTCAAATGACTACCTGTCGTTGGCTACGGATCCAGCTGTCAGAGACGTCTTCTTGCGCAAAGTACAGGGAGCGGCTCCAACGCGTCTGCTCGGATCCACGGGTTCTCGTCTCCTGACTGGAAACTCGTCGGAGATCAATGCCCTCGAAGCCACGTTCAAAGAGTTCTTTGGCGCACCATCCGCGCTGCTATTCCGTTCTGGTTTCAGTGCCAACCTTGCATTCATGACCAGCGTCCCACAAAAGGACGACGTCATCGTCTTCGACGAGCTGGTTCACGCGTCCTGCAGGGAAGGCATCCGGCAATCGTCGCGCTTCTCCTACGGCTTCGCTCACAACTCCGTCGCAGCCCTCGAGGATTGCCTCGTGCGCGTTCTGCGAAGCCATCCCCAGGTTGCTCGAGGGACCTCCACCGTGTTCGTCTTGTTGGAGAGTCTGTACAGCATGGACGGCGACTTTTGTCCTCTCACGCAGATGGTGGAAGCCGTGGAGGGTCTGGTGCCTGCAGGTCAGGCACACATCGTCGTCGACGAGGCCCACACGTCCGGGATATGTGGACCAAACGGGACTGGTTACGTCTCGCACCTAGGCCTGAACGATCGCGTTCATACCACGGTTCACGCGCTCAGCAAAGGATGGGGATACCAGGGAGGTGCGTACCCTTTGCCACGAACGTTCGTTTTCGAGGTCTGATCTCGATCGCGCCGGTTTGGGTTCACAGCCGTCGTGTTGACTTCTCCGGTCATCAGAGAATACTTGTCTAATTTCACGAAGGTTATCATGTTTTCGACGGAAATGCCGTACACGGACATTTACGCGCTGGAGGCATGTCTCAGCGTGGTATCGAGCCTGCGAGGGCAAGAGGTATAGTATGAAATCATTACTAGACCGTGCACGGCCGCTGACTGCGTCTTCTATTTGGTCGTCGATGAATGAAAAGCTTCGACAGAGATTGGATCACTTATGCCGTTACGCAAGGAAGAAGCTGTGCACTTCACTCAAGAACGTCCCCGAGTCCATCCTCGCGGTAGAGGAGTCCGACGCCACGTCGCACGGCCTGTGCTCTCCAATTATTCCTGTAGGCACCCCGTACGAATGGGATCTACAGGCACATCTGCGCAAGAAGGGATATGCGGCGTCTGCGCTGTGCTTCCCCGTCTCGAAGACCCCTCGAATTCGCGTTTGCATTCACGCGGGAAACTCGGAAGCGGAGATCGATGCGTTTGTCGACGAGCTTCTGGCCTGGGCCGAACGGCGGCAGCCAACGTTACCAACCATGGGAGGCGGCAGTAACGTTGTCAGAGTGAGAGAGACATTCGCCCAGGCGAGAGCGAAGCTCTAAAATTACGATTATGCTCACGATGTTGTTTGTTTTCTTAAGCTATATTTTGGCAGGCGCTTGTACGATACCTACGTAGTACGATAGAGCACAAGATCTGACGGACTTGATTCTAATTACTCTGTTGATACCTCTGGTAGTTCCAACGGTATGTTGTTACCCTTCTGCATGCAGATCCATTTGTTCCACACCGAGCCTGCCCGGTACAGATATAGCATGCATTGCGGTACCGAGATGCGCAACCGGACCAATAAGTAACACGCCCCGGAACCTAGTCGTCTTCCGTCTCCCCGTTAACCACTAAACGCCTTTCGTCCCACTGCGGGCAGTCACACATCTTCCAAAACGTGCGACAAAGGTAACAAAACTCGGTACCACATCGACAGGTCATGTGGAAGCAGCCGAGGTGAAGCCCGATCATGTGCGAGCAGCCAGGGCATCGGGCCCATCCATAGGCGCGGCCGAGTTCGAGCACCTGTGCGGCGCCGGCATCTGGACGACAGAGATGCCTCCGAACACCTCGGTGCTCCTCACGACACTTGCCGCAGGTCCGCCTACGACAGCCCAACGCAGGGCATGTATACACCCGACTGCCCGACGAGCACTCCGAGAGTGGTCCCAGGAAGCGGCTGCACGTAACAGAGGAGCAGTAAACGCGTTTTAGGGTACCGAACTCGATCCGTTTTCGCTCAAACGTCTTGATGAGGGCTCGAGAGAGATGGGAGCGGACCAGATCAAGAGGGATATTGCGCTGGCAGCAACGTGGAGGGAAGCGCGTTTCGTCTCGAATTGCAGACTGGAACAAGCCCGTCGCACAGTCAAGGTCGTAGTAATGACCACAGGGAACGCAAATCTCCACGCCCTGGATTGGGTCGCGGCAAGCGACACAGTGACGGTGAATCAGACTGCCATCAACGATGCTCCTCAGCATACACGATAGATATCTAGACATGCACGCACCCGGGAGCCAAGTCTGACGCAGGGACACGCGCTGGACGAACCGAAATTGATTTTGACCCCCACACCCGAGTTACCAAGGAAGAAACCCAACTTCTTCGCGGGATAAACTGCGTGATGCGGTTTCTGATGATGAACAAAATTAAGTGGGTGGTCTGACGTTATTTAAACGGCGAGTACCTAACAGAGCGCAAACCACGTTGTTGTGGAACGTTCCCTCCGGTCTCTATTCTTTAGTGTGTTCTTCAATGGAGCTTGAGCGGGGGAAGAAAGCGCGCTTACATGACATCTTCCTCGTCTTCCCCACCCATGCTTGACTCACTTTCGGCTCTGTCTTTCGTCAACTTATGCTGTATAGAAGAATTAGATATGCTTACTCGGCACCCTCTTCTTCGGTATCAGTACCATCAGCCCTTTAGCATGGTGTTCGAGTAACTTCGACGGTCATGGCAAAACCCTTACCCCATGCTTTCTCCGCCGTCGCTCTGGCCAATTTCTCTTTGATCGTTACCCTCGCCCTCTTCCCTTTCTGTACTGTTCCCTATCCAAAGAATTCGAGCACGAAAAGCACATGGGCCTACCTGGCGTCCTCATCACCAGCACTTTGTTCGGTGTCTGACCTTCAGCATGCTCTTCTTCAGGAAAATCACAACGGATACCTAATGCACACTTACCAGACGTCCCCCTCATCAGCGATCTGCTCCGCCAGAATCATATCCTGGTTGATATGAGCCAGCTCTGGAACTTGGTGCAGCAAGTCAATCATGGCAACGTCGTGATCGGTCAGTGGATGGCCGCTCTGCATCCTGTGTGCGAGGAACGAGTGAAATTCGTCGATCTCGTCTGGACTAAGCTGGTCCAGGAGTTCCAGCAGGTCCGCTTCGTAAGTAGTTTCGACGGGCCGCTCGAAACGCGGGCCCACGATTGCGTCGTGTGCGTTGGCGCCAAAGACGTCCATGGGAGGGAAGGCAACGTGGGATAGGGGGCGACTGCCATGCATTCATAGGTCGTCGTGCCACCCGACACGTGGTTCTACAGCAGATCACGAGGCTAGGACGGCTTGAGCGTCTTTCATGGAGCCAACAAGATATCGATATAGAGAGCGAAGCGAACGGCAGTCATTTCGGAGAACGTCGACTCAGTTTGCTTCATGGTTGCCCAGTGTAACGGTCATGGCAGTATGTGATCATGCACATGGACTGAGTGTTTTGAATTGGCACCACCGTGGGACTGTTCATTTGAACCAGTGCCAGTGCCACTGCCAAACCGTTGGCAATCGTCTCGATTTGTGTGCCTCTCAGAGTCCCTAGTACTTACTGCTTGTGTTGGACCGGCAGGCAGTGCCGGTGCCGGGTCATATAGCGGCTTGAGCGGCCACGAGCTGTGTGGACATTGCTGTTCTTTTTACGCGAACCTCGCCGCAGAATGTGACTTTCTCTGTTACTCAGCCTTGCCAGAGGTAATCGCAATGATACTAATATCAGACCTATGAGCAAACGACAGGACTCATAGAGGGCGTTCCGAACGATTCAAGTGATTCCAGTGCCAGTCAACTCAAGTGCATCCATCGAACTCTGTCTGTGCAGTATTACTATGTACCAGTTTTCGCTTCAATCATTCATGCTGTGACAGCATCATGTCCCCTTCCAGCCACCGGTTTGTTATTTGCATGCTTATGGCTGCATGGCAACAATGCAGGCGATTGTAAGCATTCCGTGTGCATTATGCAATTTCACTCACGGTCGTAGAGAGGCGACCAAAAAACTGTGGCACAACTACATAACTTTGTTCGCGTAGCCGACCCGGGCCTCGAGGTACGGTCTCAAAGGGTCGTGCCAATCAAGCAGAGCTCCCAGTTCTACTTACCTTTTCATCGCATCCAAGCGGGCGGACGTAAACCGTCGGGACACTGACGAGGAATCCGTCTGATCGTCCGGGTCCTAAAATCGTCCCTTCATATCCGCCGTGCCTCACCCCACGCCCCATGAATGCGTTGCCAGGTCAGCTCGAAACGTGTTCCGATCGTCCCTTGGATGTTCGCGTCCACTCTTACGACCTGGTCCTAGAGCCGTCCCACAGGATGCCAGTGGCGAGTTGGAGACGCACAACTTACCGGATCTGTGTCGCTCTCACGAAGGTGTGCCCGAATCCTGGCTGCGAGGTGATTCACAGAGTCTTCCAACGTGTCCCGCCGTACGTCGACAGAGACCGTCTGAATTAGTCTAGGTGGCGTCAGGGTCGAAAATCCCGTGGCACATCGGCCCGTCGTCCAGGCAAGGTCTATCACACATAACCACGGGGTCGGCGTGGTGTGTGCTTTGATGACCCTTCGTTCGTGACCTGCGGTGCCACACACTCGCATCTTGGGGTCGGCAAAAATGATCCTCGGTGTTTCATCTGTCGCGCGTTGTCATACAACGGTCTCAAACTATATTTATTGGAATCGTCGAGGCCAAAGCGGCCCGCGGGCGCACCTCGCCAATGTCGACCTTAAGAGCATCAAGAATAGCCGAAGACCGAGATTGTACCTGCTACCGGGCTGGGCACTGGTGGGTACAATCGTCATAGCGGAAGATCGACTGCCAGTCGACCCAAGTTCTTGCCATGACAATTCTACTTACCAAGTGCCAGTATGCGTCTCGTCGAGAGTAATATGGCGCTGCAGGCTACGTAGTACCTACTTCAACGTTTAACTCACTCTTATCTCCGAATCGCACGGGTTAGAGACCTATCCTGGCTGTAGCTCACAAATCCAAGGCCGTTGCCATGCACGTAACCTAACTGCATAGACAAAGTGTGACAACGAAGTCGAGTACATGGTTCGCGGTAGAAACACTCGTTCGCCCCAAAGCAATCGGAGGCGCGACCGTCCTGAACTCTCACGCCTTCAGAACGTGCTGGGGCGGCGTGCGACAAAAGTCGATTTTGACTTCGCAACCCGGTGAGGGAGAGGGAACTTCAATTTTGGAACGAGAAGCTGCTTGATGTAAGGACGACGAACGTCCTCCGTCTTCTCGATCTCAACGACGCGGAGAATCTGTTTACGGCTCACATCAGCTTACGAGTTCCACAAGTATGTCGCGCAGATGTGGAATATAAGACGTACGTGAATCGACCGGAAGCGAGCACGGTGTCTGGCAGCCATGTCCTGGTACAACGCCTTGACGGCGTCCGCGCGCGAGAGCTCGCGGAATTCCTTGTACATGTTGTGGGTACCCGAACGGGAATCGTAACGCAACCAGATGCCAAAGTTCTTGACCTTCAACGGCTTCTTTTCATGAATCTACAAAAACCAAACAGGAGCACGGGAGCGTGCGATGGATCCGTCAGCAATCCCATTCCGCCTGCCACTTGAACGGCTGCAAGGGATACACACAACGTTGACTCCAATAATTTCACCGCTCGCTTTCTTGACTTTTTTCAATTGCCTGGCCCGACGTTGACATTAGAATCCACAAAGGTGATGCGATTCATGCTGGAAGGCGCACCTGAGGAAATACCAGAACCGCGACTTAGCGACGACTTCGTTGGGCGCAAAGATGCGCATGCGATAGATTTTCGGTGTGGGGTCAGTTTCTGTGGGGAGGTGGCGCCCGACGACTTGGTATTCTTGAAGGCCCATCTAGACCACAACCGTCCGTTAGTACGTGCATCCACCACTGCGACGAACATCCATCTGCAGAAGCTCCTCGCGCGTCCAAACCAATATATGGACTGTAACATGGAGTGGATGTATGGATGTGGATGGTACGTACTTTCGATGTAATCTTGATCTGGAGCCTTTGACGCTGTCGAGGACGATGAGAAACACCGGGCTTGTGTGTATTGTTTGGTGTTGTTTGCTACTAGCTGAGTATGAAACACGTCCGGCATGCGGTTGTGACTGGGTCACTCCCAGAATCTCACTCATACATACCATCTTCCTCCGTGCCGAAAAAAAAATATACAGTGAGGGAGTCAGGAAGACGTCGGGTCAGTCACAGTACTAGTGGGCCTCGGGAATCGAAACCCCATTATACAAGGGGCAGGGCCGCACACTCGTTCCAGTGCTGTCGTTTGGTCTTGCAGTCTTCAGACCACTCTCAAGTTCACGATGCGTGGGCTCCTTTGTCTGTTCCCCAGCAGCCCATTTGGCCCTCCTCGGAGCAAAACGATCGTGCGTCGCGCATGCTGCTACATCAGTCTCTCCTCGAGCAGTAGTAGATGATGTACCTTCCAACTGGAAATGATTTCTCCGGCACCTTACAGTCTCTCGAAGGACTTCGCAAGGCGCCTTAGCGTGTCTTCCCAAGTCAATCCCACATGGGTGTACTCGCTATCTGTTCGACACCTACATCCCAGACCTAAAGAAGGTTAAGCTGTGCGGCACGATGGAGGCCGCCTTGAATAACACGCTCAAAGTTACGTCCATTACCTAGGTGTTGCAATGCTGCGAGTCCGCGTCTGCGAGCCCATCCAAGTTACTCGTCTTGCAAGCTTTGCGCGTTGCAAGACCGTCGCGCTTGTGAACCAGGAACCAACGAACACATTGTATATCTTGCAAGCCAGCTCCTAGTGTCTGACAGCCTTCTGCGTGTTGGAAGTCGTAGCCCGCCGGCACATTTTGCAAGGCTGCTTTCCGAATGTTTCATGCTGCATGTTCCGACAACGTCCACCGCTGCACGCGGCAATAGTTCGACCCGTCTACGAACCCAGATACCAGCTTGCAAGACGAATGATGTCCCATCTCGCGAGCTGGCTCCCAGCGTCCGCGTATTTCCACATCGCAGTCCAGCGGCACGTTTCCCAAGTTCTGAAACCCAATACCCTTCGCAGGAGCTTGGCTTGATATTCCCATCTTGCAAGCCGGTTCAGAGTCCACATGTTGCAACATTACAGCCCTGCGGCGCATTTTCCAAGTCCCAAAATACTGTGTACCGTACATTCGCAGCTACTACGTTGTCTTCCTCTAGAACCCCAAGGTAGGACACAAAATGAAAAAACCGAAGCGCGCGGCACGCCCACAAACAATGAAAATGACCCATCACCGCCCGCGACGGTGGTCTACGCTTCCTCAAAGTCAACTTTGTTTCGCCGAGTCATCAGGACCGGGTCGTCGTCGTCGTCGTGCACTATCGCCGATTTGTTCGTTTCGACGTCCACGGGGAACGTCGGATCCACCTGATCTCGAGCGATGACGAGAAGAGACAGAGGTAAAAACGCAATTGAACCTGCACTGTCCATGAGAGCGATCAAAAGAAAACGACATACTGGTCGCCTGGCAAAGACGGGCGTGAGATTGTATGTATCCCCCATCGTCCCGCTTGGGGCCACCGCGAGGCTCGTGCTGATAAATTCGCGGGCATTGAGATTGGCGAGGACCGTGTTGCAGTACAGTGGGCAGAGAGGGAAGTATAAAGCAGCATAAAGATATGTTGTTTTGGATGCAATCATCTAAGAGGGCGAGGGCGACCCTCAGTGGCGTTCTGTCAGCGATGAACAACCACTCACCGTCACGACAGTGGCTACGGCAAATAGTGCAGTCCAGACTCCGGTATTGATCGTGAGGATAAGAAGCCTTTGAATGACAGACTGCGAGCTGTAATGGATGCACTTCAGCAAAAGCCTTGCGTCTAGTCGAAATGCGATTAAAGAAAACAAACCGTTTGAGCGCAAGTCCCCGAATTGTCATAATTAGCACGATGAGCCCTATGGCAATTATCAAGTCTGCCCCAGCTGCGACAGCGTGCATCGTGACCCAGATGCCCTGCATTCACGTCAGAATAATTCTTGGATGTGTTCGCCAGGGCGTGCATACCGCTGGTGGGCCGGATACTAGTCCTGCCGTCGAGCCAACAATGTACCTTGCATGGCGATTAGTATCAGAAATGACTTCTCAAACGCTGACACACCCAAATGCAACAAAAGCTGGATCGATGGCATAGAAATCAGCACGTGCGAAGTGTTTTCTCTGGTACCCTACACCCACCAAGTGATCCACCTGCAATGCAAGACAAGTGAGAATATTCAGACCGACGAGACACATTCAGGACTCGCCTACTTCAAACAAGCATACAGGCACCTGAGAATATCCAGCTTATTAAATCAAGGAAGAGAGCCTTCTCGGAACCTACCAGAAGTGCCCAGTAGATCCATTGTCTGCCAGTGACTGCCAAGAGAGAAATGCACAAAATACGACAAGTATACATAAAAACCACTTACATTTCCATATTCGATAGGTGAAGAATATCTGGGCAGTTACAGCGACAAGAGACTGCACGGAAGTTAGCACTAATGAAATCACGATGAAGGAAAGATATCAACCGTCACCACAACCCCTGCCTGCGACATATGTCAGTCGGCGTGTGCAAACAATATATTCCTTGAGCACATACGAAGTATTCGCTGGTGCCCTTTCGAAATCAGTACACACGCGGAAGAGGCGACTTGCTTACGGAATTATCCTTGACACGCTACTGTAATCGCAAAAATCTACGATCACAGAATCATACGCTGACACCGGAATTAGTGCTTGGATGCTGTCGAGATGTGTCATAGGCATTCTCACTTCCTTTCATGAGGAGAATTTCGTGGGCAGTGTTTGCAAACCTGTACCAAGTATCAGAGAACGGAACGTGAGTCCTTTAGTGAGGATCAACTCACCAGAGCCATATGACCTTCGTGACCATTGAGCAGAACACCGCGAATATGATATGACACCAACCATGCACTTCATATGTGGCTTATCTTTAGGATACCTGTATAAGGATTTATTCAGGAACTCTTTGAAGAGTCCGGAGCGCGGTTACTCACTGCATGAAATATATAAGGCTTGCAGAACCCGGTATGTGTCAGTGCCTCCTTGGACGCGATTGCTTTTGAAGAAAGCCTACGTTTGCATGCATGCTGTGCCCCACAGAGCAACCGCGAAAAAAGTGGCCATTAGTCCAACACCATATTTGAGACCAAGTGGGAACGGTAGGACTGGGGTTGGAGGTGACATGACGGAGAAGCCAGCAGGATCCGCAGCGCGACCTTGTGTACGAGCTGGTGCAATCTCAAAGAAGGTGCTGCCATCACACCATCAGGATTTATCACGGCCTCGTTTGTTCGTATTTGCAAGCAGACTCCGGGCGTCAAGGGCGGCCTCGTCTAGATCTCGTTTCCCGACGTTTCTGGTGACAGCTGTCAACGTCGCGTACGAAAAAAAAAAAAATTTGAAGAGGTTTCTGCAGCGCAATTTGAAATCCCTCACGCGTGTACTTCATCAGTCACACTATGGTCACAGAAAGCGGTAGAGGTTTTCGTTCCGAAAATGTTACAGTAACCTCTGCCCACTTCCTCCGTACGCAGGGCCTGGTCCGCCCGTCGGACGTTGGAAAATCTAATCATTGCTCGCAGCCTTGCTCGCAGCCTTCGAGCGCAAAGTGGCGCGCGCCCCCTTACCCCTCTGAGTCTTACGCCCACTTGCTCGGACCCTCCTTCTTGCTACTTACCCCCGGGCTCGACTCGGGCCGGGGACTGACAACACATCTGCCAGGGTCAGCCCCTCTCTTATTCTGGCATTATTTATGTAAGGAGTAAATTGCCACCAGGGTGTGCATGATTGGCAGTAGTTTTCCTGCACTGATCTCTCAGAGCAGAGAGGAAATCTGCAAGTTTTACAGTGCTAAATGCGGTATCCATGGGGTAACACCATTCATTCTGGCTCACGAATCGTTGTCCCAAACATTACGTTGCTAGAGCTGCTCGACAGATTGGCAGATCGCTGATTGGCATAGATGCAAATCAGCCCTGTCGTGTTCTGGTAAGTTACATATGCATCGCATCATTCACCCGTCCCCACTTTCAAGTTACTTACAGTCTCGATTTGAGCGCCCCGGAGCCCTGTCAAGCGGTCCCACCGTGACCGTGACGGTTCAAGCACCACTAACAGCTCGTTTAACGTCACGGACAAACCGTGCTACTCTGTTCTAGCGCTGACTTTTCGCTGGGTCTTGTATACCCGCCTTGCGCCTATGTAGTCAACGACAGGGTTAACGTGGCGCGCGTTGACTCCGGGTATCTCCCATGTGCTGTCGGGCCCCACCTCCTTTCCCACAAGTCAACGCGACATGACGACACGATCATCGCCAGGCTCGTTGTCATTTCGCGTGTGTCGCCACGTTTCGGGCCCCTCGCTCTAGGCGTGCTTTTTTAAGCGTTACCGCTCGCTTGTTCCACCGTTTCGCGTCTCACAGCCTCACCGTCTCCCACATGGCGTCATTTTTGGCTGACCGCCCTTTCCCGTCCGACAGCCCGTCCGAACACTGCAACTCTGTGGTCGCACCATGAGCGCTGCCGCTCACTGCGCCCCCCGCCTCTCTCGGCAGCCCTTTCGAACGCCTCAGGGTAGACATCATGAGTCATTTTGGAAGCCTCATGAAAAGTGATCGGACGGATCGTCGAGAAGTCAACGAAGTCGTCGGGGCAGCATGTCGCTGGGAGCATTCAGTAGCTGATGGGCTAGTACCGCGCTTTGCGCTCTTGTACTTCCATTTATTACTTGCTCTTTACTACGAGCGATATCAATGAGTCGGTAGAGTACCCCACACCATTCCTGTAATTCGAGTTTTTTTTTCCGAGATTAACCATGTATTTCATCAATCTAACGGCACTTCTTTGAAAGAGACCCCGCTCTTGATCCAAGACACACGATGGAATTAGGATGAGGACAAGCCGGCATGGGGCGCGAGGAGACACGAAAGGGAGCCGTAGACGACAGTGCGACGAGGAGGTGCCAAGGGCGAAGGGTGAGCCCTTGCGCTCGATCGGACACGCCAGGGCGTGAATGAGCGCAAGGGGGCGGTGGAGGACGGCGGGCTCGAGCGGATGTGGTGTGGTTCGAGGTGTGGGCGGCGTGGACGAGCGCGAGGGGCGCTAGAAGAAAGTAGGGCAGGAGAGGAATTGCGATGGGGGATGGACGCCCTCGGCGCGAGGGGGCGCGGTGGTCGACGGTGTGACACGAGGAGGCATGGGCGGCGATCGTGAGAGCTAGAGCAGACGGCGACGGGTGACAAACGACTGTATAATGAGACGATCACTTTGCGAGGGGAATGATGTTTGCGGGCTACGGACTCCAGAGTGTCATCGGTACGACGGGACGTAACCCTTTTCGGAAGGAAAAAAATGGGCGAATTATCGGAGGCTGCGTATGGTTGCGCGAAGCTACCCGGGACCTTCGAGACCACCATAGTGGTGCCAGCACGTCGTTCGGCGAATGTACATTGTCCTAACTGGGCCGTACGTCAGAAAACAGGCCGATACTTATACCTTGCATTCACCCTTGGCGATACCTACTTGACACAATGAGGCTAACTCATGATGAGAGTTCGGAGAAAATTCGGCCCTTTTGCGGACGTCGATCGGTATCCTGGCTATGCAGGAAGAGCTGACTCAGCAAGGAGGAGATTGAATTTTGTCGGCGCGCTAAATGTCGGTCAAAATACTTTGCCCATCTGAGCCCAATCCACTCAAAATGCCTTACAATGGCTATTATCATGGCATTTCTGTGGGAATACATTGCCATATTTGGTGAACTTGCCATTAGTGACAACGTTACCCAACTTTTTCCGACATAATTCAGACGATCTTACACACTCATATTTCGCTCTATGACATCGTTCAGGGTGTCTTTCACTCTGATACTCGGCGGAGGAGCCCTGTGAATGCTAACTATGAATCTCCGGTCTTAGCTCAACAATCAATCAACAGGGACAGATAATGTAGTGAGATTTCGTGTTCTAAAAGTTTTGCATTATGAGGGTCAGTTTGCATTACCGGTGTAACCTTGATTCTCCGGGCACCCATCTCTAATTCGTACGGGTGTAAGCTTTGTATACTGCGTATCTGAGCGTCTCGCTCGTCATACATTCCGGTCGCTTTGAACGGGTCGGAGCTCTCTGCTGGCGTCGAGGGACAGAAAGTTGTTACCGCTTCGGGTT
>JBBPLT010000265.1:0-36538 GCA_038089955.1 Strobilomyces dryophilus | reverse complement strand
CTTGTTCTATCTCACTATCTTTGGTTTCATTGTACGTAAAAAATTGAAGGAACAAGCAAGGTTCTTGCCAACATGAAGTTGGCATTTCCGAAATTTCAACTCAGCTGCAATTCAAGAAATCGCGCCTTGGACATTGCCGGAATGCCCAGTGAGTGAAGCTGTGACCATAACGTCGTGGCTGCCTCCCCACCCGTGCAGGGAACGTGGGGTGTTTCGGTAACCATGCCATCTCAAATTGGTCAATCCGAGTGGCGCCTACTCGGCCAACGAATCGCACAGGTACCCGTGACGCGATAGATTAGCGAACACATCACATTATGATGCAATTGATCCTTCCGTTTCAGCTCGGTATTCACTGCCACATGATCCTCCTCGCTTCACAAGACATGTTTTACATGACGGAGCTCTTCACCACAAAAGCGTAAATGATTACCGCACTCGTCGGATCTTGCTGACTGATATGCCTCAGCTGGAACTGCAGGGTCACACGAAGTGGCCCCTTGGTTCCCGACATCTCCAGATTACACGTTTCTCCTTTCTGGAGATCCTTCCGGTTCGTCCGCTGCCAGTCTGCTTCGCCCCCGAAGCCGCTCTGATGATTCACCCCTTCTAGTACCCGACCTGCCCGCGATCGAACCAATTAAGCAGGTAAGATCCATCCGCTGCACCCTCGCCACGCTCACCCTCGCACAGGAACCACTTCTCCCGGTGTCCCGCCCCCCCGTCCTCCGACACCAGTCGTTCCCACAGGACGTCCAGTCCACGCCTCCGGCCACGCCCGCGCCCACACAGAACGGATCCTAAAGGACCTGCCACCTGCGACCGTTTGCTGTCATTCGGATGTGGGACATGACTCTGTTGTAAGGGCCTAAATAACATACCTCCTCGTCGTCAGGTAGCGTGTCAAATTGCTGGCGGCGGGGCGTGACACGGCAACGCTTCGGCGGCGTTGGATCTGGGACTTGCGTTAGATCTAGGAATTAACATTTTGCGAAATTAACTTTTCCGAACGTCCGAACGTCGCACTTGGACCAGACCGTTTCCGCGTGGGGGTCGCGGATTGGGTGGGCGGCTGACATTCGGTCGGCGCTTGAAATGCAGAAGCCCAGGGCCCCCTGGAGAAGTTTGGATGAGCCGCGGCTGACCCGCCACGCCCTTCCCGCCCTCTCGTCACGCCTTCCCGTCCCCGGAGCGCCCCCCCTGTCCTGCAGCCCGTGTCCCCGTCACTGCCTCAGCCCCGCCCTCACCTTTGCCCCACCGTCGCGCGCCGCATCAGCCGCACCGTCAGCCACGTTGGTCAGCCACGCGGTCAGCCCCACCGTCATCACTATTTTTTTGCATCGAATCTACACGAGGGGACATTGCAATCCAAAAGAAAAAGTTCGGAGACCTCGACTATCATTGGTGGTAAGCAACACATTCTCGTTACAACTGGGCTGTCCACGGAGCATGAACGGATGACTCAGACATGCCCTCGGCTAAGTGCACCTCCTCACCCTCATAAATGTGATTGGGGTCTGTGAACACGATATGCAAGTGACTGATGCAATTGTTATCCGTTCCACCTTCAAGCCTTGGGCCCGCGGACCGCCTTACCTAATCCGGACAAGATGCCGCGTCAAAACTGAGTGCTTCAACTGTTCATAGCCTCATCAGCGGAATGGAAACCGCTGCCGGACAGTGTCCGTGTGCGTGGAATGACGCAGGATCTTGGTGGGAAATGTGTACATCAGTCATGCAGCTGGTCTCATATAACGTTGTCTCCAGCCAGGATATTCCAAAATCGAACTCTTTCTCTCTTCCAGCCATGTCTGTCAATCTCGTTGACAATGGTAGGTGTCTGGGGAAATTTCAGTGTCGTCCATCTGAAATGCCTTGGTTGAGGTCATTCACAACAAAAATCACAACAGACATTCCCACCTCTAATGGATGTGACAAAGCACGCCGTACACGAAGGCCGTGGGTCAAAGGCAACAAAATCTGTGGACCGTAGTAGGGTACGACGACTGGCACGTGAGGAAGCTCTGACTCGGAACTCACCTCGTCGCCCTGTTTTCACTACAGGGCGATTCTCGGATTGACCCAGCCCGCCAGCCGATCAACTCCCGCTCTCGGATCAACGTGCTTGAGCACGACAATGAGACGCAGCCAGCCAACCTCGATTCTCCCCGAGAGCAGCTCAGGATCATACTGCTAGACCAAAAGGCTATCATTTCCTCTCTGAAAGTGCAGATCGAGGACTTGAACAACGGCCTTCAGACCGCTCGCAACACCAACGAACAGCTCCGTCTTGACCTAGAGGCTGCTTCCTCCAAGAACTCCGAGTTAGAGCGAACTCTCACGTTCGCCAGGAAATCGGTGGTGCGGCTCAAAAAGGAAGCAACGGCAGCACCACGGAGGCGACCAGCGAGCCCTCGGGCTCAAAGAGGCTGTAGAGGCATCAAACCAGTGATTAGGCTCGACAAGAGGCGGAGGGGACTGAACGAGTGGTAGGCCCGAAGAGAGGCGGGGGGGACAAGCAGGCGATTGGGCTCGAGAGGGGGGGCGAAATAAGCGGTGGGGACGCCCAGCGTGTGGCTCGACGCAGGCGACGAGCGAGCGCTCTGGCTTGAAAGTGGTGGCGGGAGGACTTGAAATTTTTCGAGTATGAGACTATTAGGAGGGATCGCCCGGCCGGCATCAGTAATTTACAATAACCTTATCTATGTCACTCATTGAATGGATCGGATCCACGGAATGGTTTCCGTGTGGTGCGTGGCGCCCCCGAAAAGGCATGGCTGCGCCCGACCGTGCGAGTGGTCCGTGCGACCGCTGATCATCGAGCGAGCGAGAAGCTGCTCCCGAACAGCGGGTTAGACTCGTGACCAGTTTCCGCGTTATCACGTGCCCATTCTAGACGCAAGGGGAATCAGACCATCTACTCTACGCTGACTGCACGCGCTGCCTCTATCAGCTCGCTCAAGGGGGCCTCCTCCCGAACCCGAACCACGATCAAACTGTCCGTCGCGACCCGTCTGTATCGTTCGCGCCCCGACAGGGCGAGCAACAACCCACCAAACGGCCGTCGAAGCCGAACGAGCAGCCGAAGCGCGCGCGTCGGCAGATCGCATAGCGGTTCGCCGCGCGAAAAGTCCCGGTCGATGAGCAGACCGATCCAAGGGTGGATCAGACGTAGACCGCTCGTCCCCGAGAGGTCAGCGCTCGTTTTGATTTCGACGTCCCCGAGAAGCGGCGTCGTCGTACGATAGACGTTCATGTCGGATTCAGAGGCAGGAGAAAGGCCGCCGAGCTCGAAGACTATCCCAGGGAGTTTCAGGCGACCGGCGACGAGCGACAATGATGGGAGGTCATAGAGGCACTTGTACAGGTCTACGACGAGGGACAGGCTGGGAATAGATGATCGCAATACCGAGACCGTACGATCCATCTCGGCCGCCTCGATGGGAACCGGGACATGAGGCGGCACGATCTCATTGTAGACAGACAGACAGGCAGGCAGGCAGCTGTTGTGACTACCCGAGTGTCCAGTCCAGGCGAGAAGGGTCACCTCGTCCGATCGCGCCAAGATGTGCTCCAGCAGGCGACCAATCGCCAGGTTTCCTTCACCATACACGACCGAGAGAGCAACGCCAAAGATTCCAAAAAGCGAGTATGCCACATCTTCTTCGCGTGTCGTCTGTCGTCCGGACGCCAGATACAGCTTCTCCCGAGCTCTGTCTAGGCCTGGCTGGAGGGTAATCAGTTGCTGTGTGGTAATGTTCGTCGCCCGTTCCATCTCCGAAAGGACCGCGGGTGACTTCTTGTGATTGAACATCTGAAGATCGAGGTATGGCTTCCAGTCCTCGGTATAGAATTGGACATACTCCTGGAATGTCCACCCTCGGGTATTCCAGATGCTCTCCCAGAGACAGCCAGCCTCCTGTGACTCTGACAAGACGCCGAGGAGGTGGACAACTGTAAGAGACGAACATCGATACCACCGGAACATGGCAACAATGGACTCCTGCTGGACAACCTTGTCGAGCTGGTTGACACAACACGTGTCGCTCCAAGCCCACTTGTACTGAAGACTGACCACAAGCTTGCAGAAATTCTGCAGCTTATCGAACGTCGGAGATGAGGGCAGACTGTACACAGAGTCGTTTTCGATTTCCTGGAACGTGGGCTCGTCCTGTTGCCACTTGTGCGAGAACATGACATAGCGATAGAAATTTGTCACCTCTTTCCGAATACGTGAGTGATCAAGGGCCGTCGTCATTGACGAACGGAGCTCATCAAAGATGGGCAACTCCTCGAAAGCTGCTGCCTGTCGCTTCTTGTCGTATAGGCGACCGGTGTGAGTGTCAATGAGCACCGTCGGCAAGTGGCGGATGGCCTCCCAAATCTCCGTTCGGATCGCGGAAGTGGCGTCGACGAACTGACGACGACGTTCTGTTTGCAGCACTTCAGGAACACTGAACGCTAGGGGGGAGAAAGACTTACCGCGTATTTTCGGGTCGCGTGATCGCGTGATCATCAGGAGCATCGCCTGGAATGCCTTGAACCCTTCTCTATAGCAGCCCATACTATGTAATGCCTCATGCTTTTCTTGGTACCCTTTGTACGAGGATGGGTCAAGCTCGATGAGCTGATACCAAGGATTAACGAAGCACGTCCGACAGGGCAGGGAATGCGACCCGAACCTCATTGGCACGCCTAAGAAGGATGTCGTTGAGGTTTGTCGAGTCAAGCGATACCGCGAGCGAATAATGTTGGATCGCCTCTTCGTGCTTCTTGCCGTCTCTTGCAGCGCCAGCAAGGTTCACCAATTTTTCGGCGCAGCGTTCTTTAAAGTCTGAGTAAAGGAGATGATTCGGTTTGCTTGCAATGCCACTAAAGCCACGTACCACGCTCCCAACGCCTTCGCTCGTCGCTAGCGTCGGTGTCTTGTAGATCATTCGGCATCTGTCGGAAAGCCTCCACTGCCTCCGAGATCCTACCGACCTCTTCGAGAACATTGCACACAGCACGGTAGACGGCGAATCTTGAAGCCTTGAACTGAAATGACAGTCAATATCTGTGTCCAGTCAGCCGCGACGAGAGTACCTGGATGCTGGCCTGCAGCGCTTCACGCGCCTCACGATTGGTCAAAACGGCGCTTGCCCATTCTGTAAGTACAGCAGACGGATTCGATGATCCGAGCGATAGTGCAGCTGCGTAAGCTATAACGGCCTTCTCGTGTTTTCCGGCATTCGACGCATCTTGACCGGTTTTTTCGAGAATCCGGGTGCATCTGCTTATGGAATCTCAGGGGCGGGATCAGATTCTTATCCTAACCATACGATGTGACTTACCGGTGAGCCAGCCAGAGAGAAATTCGTTACTCTTTATGTGCTCGCCTGCACGGCTTCCTATCTCGAGGAGTATTTTCGCAGCGTCGACTGTTCGACCTTGAGCGTAAAGGGCTTCAAATTCGTACTTCTGTTCGTGGGCACGGATCACGGATTGAAGTTCCTGGGTTGCTTGGTTAAGCTTTGGAATTTCTTCATCTAACGGTCATGGTCATCGACGGAGCGCGAGCTACTGCGGCGACGAACGTACTGGCTTTCATTTTCCATGAGTCGGTCTGTTCCTTGTGCTCGTCGACTAGACGTTGAGACTTAGCGAGGTCACGGTTGAGTTTCTCGTTGGTCTTCTTAAGCTGCGCGATTTCACCACCTGACAGACCGTCATCAACGGAGCCCGAGTAACTGCGACGATCAACGTACTGGCTTTCATTTGCCATGACTCGATCTGTCCCTTTTGCTCGTCGACTACACGTCGAGACTGCGCGAGGTGGCGGTGAAGCGTCTCAATCGTTTCTTTCAGTTGGGTGTTCTCGTCACCTAATGAGGACAAGTCATCAACGGAAAGCAGGTGCGGACGGCAGTGCACGCACGTAGCAGCTTGATTTGCTCTTCTTGTCGAGCGTCGGCGAGTTCGCGGCGGGGTCGTCCGATAACTGTTTCAAGGAGGATGCGTTCAATGTACGAATGAGAGCGGCTTCGACGTACCTGCGTCTCGCCTCTAAGAGAAAGCAGTTCACCATCGTGTCAGTGACCACCGAACGAAGCGTCGCAGGGTTACTCACGTAGGACAGGGGAAGCGTATCCCCCACGTTGTGTATGGAAACCACCTGCATGTCACATCCGTGTGTCGCGAGGTCATGGTTGTCCGATATGACGAGAGAGTGGACCGGATAGCTGGACTGGACGACAGATCCGATTTGCTGTTGGGTAGTCATGTCCCATAACGAGACCGACGAGGCAGCAGACGCAGCGACGAATGTGCCGTTGCTTGCGACGGCAATGCACCTAGCATCTCTGGTGTCGTGAATGGTCCATTTCAAGAGGGTCTTTCCAGTGGTAGCGGAGAGGGAGTGTATATCGCCATCGTGAGACAAGACGAAGAGATTTCCGTCGGGCGACCAGTCGAGGGAGTTATTCAGACCTGAGCCGACTCGGATTGCGACGTCGAAGAGGCAACGGCCATCTCCGTCATAGACCCGAACGGAGTCGCAACCCAAGGTGGCGGTGGCGACGAGACGACCGTCGGACGAAAGCTTGGTAGCGGCGACCCAGCCGTCGTGTTTCCACGGCCCCAGGAGTCTGGCGCCGGACGACAGCGACCAGACGCAGGCCGTCTTGTCGTTCGATCCGCTCGCGATCCTCGTCTGGTCCGGCGACACGTCCACGGCAGTGACCGAACTTAACCAACCGCGGTGTCCGGGCCTTGTGGCGGGTTTCAGCGTTCCACAGCTGCACCGAGCCGCTGCTCGTCCCGCATACGATCCATTCGCTGTCTCCCGACACCGCGATGGAGCAGACGCCGCTCCCCACGTTCATCGGCGTACCCACCTCGCTGCCATAGTCCACCCGCCACCGTCGGATCTTCCCACCCGTGTCACCGCTGACGACGTGCTCCCCGTCACCGAGGAATGCGACGCACTGTGCGTCGTCTGGGCAACAAATCTCGACTGGGTAAACAGAACTGGAATAGCTTTTTCCGCTCGACTCTTCGGTGCTTGTCGCGATCGCCGTCGATTCGGTCTGGTAACCAGCCCTGGAGGCAGCTCTATCCTCCGTCTGCGTCGGTTCTGGCGTTCTCGTCAGTGTCGTCAATTCGATTGCTCCGTTCGGTGCTCACCATTCCATGACCACAGACGTGCTTTGCGGAACATGTTTTGGATGCTGTATCAGACGAGCGCAACGACGAACACTTGGGCCAACACGCTTTCAAGCTGTCATGCACGTGTCTTATCGATTCATACATCGTAGCACCACCTTGTGTCTCGGCGCTTTTGCTTCCGATACCCTCGACCCATGACCGTACTGGCTCATTGATCACACGGTGAAGCTGATGAACCACCGTTGACGCCGAACCCTGCAAGATAAGTTTACCCGAGATAGGTGAGATGAGATCCCTCGGTGGAAGCACCGTTCGAGCACCGAATTGAACGCGGTGATGCAACGTGTTCAACAACATACCCTACGGCCACCGCTACTGCGTCTTGTTGGCTAAATGGCCGCGCCGTCGACCACGACCGGTGAGTAATGACGAGAAGAGAGCGCACTGTAATGATGACCGTTGGACAGTAAACCGCGGGCCGGCAGAACTGGACGGGGGCGAGGACCTGTGGGCAGTCGCCTTCTCGGCGAACGGCGAGTACCTTGTCAGCGGCGACAGAGAAGGGGTGCGAGTGTGGCAAGTCGAAGACGGCGCGCACATCGCAAGAATGCAAGGGACAAACACCCTGAAAATCGCCGTGTCCAACGACAGCACATTGATAGTAGCAGGCGGCTTGTTCGGCAACGTGTACGTGTGGGATGCCCAGACACACGAGCAAGTCATCTCGCACAAGGAGGACTCGGAAACCATACTCGACGTCGATTTCTCCCCTGACTGCACTCGACTCGTTGTCGCATCGGAGAACGGAAAAGCCATGATCTGGGACGTCCAGTCGAGAAATCAAACCAAGACACTCGACCACGAGAGTTCGGTGGTGGCAGCAAAGTACTCGCCGCAGGGGCATCGCGTTGCCACTGCCACTAGCAATGGAATCATTCGAGTCTACGACGACGATGGCCAGTTACTTGAGGAATTCAACCCCAAAGGAATCCAGAAATACAGCAACGGTCTTGTGTGGTCCGACAACCATCTCGTTGTCGTGGGATCCGACGGTCAAGTCACAGAAATGGATCCATCCACACGGTCCACGGTCACGCAGCCACGGTCTCCGAGTCAGCCAGCTCCAGATGCGAGTAGCGCAGCTGGCGCCGGCGGCTCATATACATGCATCGTCATTCCAACGCACAGGAAATTCGCTGTATACGTTACGAAGCGTACTGTCTTCTTGTGCGACACATCGACTCATGCGCAACTCGGCACTATCGAGCATCCGAAAGACATACGATTGATCGATGTCTCACCAGACAGCAACCTCATCGCGATCTGTGACGTGGGCAATAAAATCGTGATTCAGAGTCTACCCGGTGTCGATGCAAGTGTCGTGTATTGTGGCCTTTGAGATCAGCTGACACACCGCGGCGTCAGGCGTCCATTTGCAGACATGGACGAGACGAGGAGGAACCTTCCACGTTGTATAGCCACGACAGCAACATACGCAGCTCCACTCCAGTTGGGATTCCTCGCTCTGTCTCCATACACACCACACTTATTCCATCCTGCACGCAGACAGACAGACCCAACGGATCTGTTGCAGCGGAGTCCAACACTCATTGCGAGGGCGACTGCGCGAGCGACCTCCTCAAAGTATGCGTCTATGTCGTCCGGAGGCTAGTTCTCACCACTACATTGAAAAGCGGATATCGACGAAGGAGAGCGGCAAGACTCCTGTCACGCACCCTTCCGAAAATTCACACCGGTCTGACATGACTATGCAGGGTAAACGTAAACCTCAATGGGTGAGTGCTTTTGATAGACGAATCGATGAGGCTAGTGTGACTCATTCATCCTAGCTAGTTTTCTTCCAAAGAATATTCGGGGTGCGTCATCCATCGGGTTTCTTTGCTGTCAGCGCTTATTCGTATGTACCACAGCGTAAACAGCCTTCAAGCCCTGCAGCTCCTACCCATTCAGACAAAGATACCAGCCATAGTGGGCGAGGTACTGCGGATCCAGTGGACTACAGCAGTCGATGACGCGTAGACCTAGTACTTGTAGGTATGAAACCTTGGATGAGAGCGATCCGGCAAGAGGGACGATATCATACTGAGTCATTTGCAATCGTTCGATGGGCTGTGTGATACGTATCACAGGTTAAGTTAAAGGTACCTGGCGGATTGCATACGGCGCATGTCGACATCTACGTATTCCCTGTAGCGAGTACATTTTCAAAACACAGGTCGCAAGGCCTCGATGTCGCAGAAGTAACACCGTAGAAAACCACCTGCCGACTCGACTCGACTTGTTCTGATTCTTGGATTGTTGCCGTCGTCATGCCGCATTCGCCACCTTCCCGGAAAACCATCGACACCTGAAATTCGCAAGGACATCTAGGAACAGAACTCCGAGCATGTCTGATCGGGCCCCCAAGGAGAAATGAATCAAGCGAACACCGCTGCCAATGTCACAAGCATGGAAGTCGTCAGGCAGATCCGTACGTTATCGGGATTTTCTCCGACGTCTGGCAACGAGATGACCGGCATTGGATCGAATATTCGTCCGAGGTTGGCTGCAAGACCGCGCCGCCGAGATAGTGTGGGCGACGAGCAACCAGAGGATGTCCCGGAAGGCCTTCTATACTGCGGCGGGATAAATCTTGCACGCCGAAGTGACGAAGAGCTTGGCAGATGGCGAAGGATGGCGAGGGCGCGAGTGGGATTATGACTCGGATCAGAGGGTGCGACCAGAAAAAGATTGTCAGACAGGGATATCCAGACGGCGAAGAAGAGTGAGAGTAGGTCTCCAGTTACGCTTTGCAAGATGCTTGAAAGCCATCAGGTGACGCATAATACGCTTTTACCCCTTTTACCCGCCGTTTCTCCAGCTTCCACGCCATTTGCGCCCGCTCGCCGAGTACCGAACTCCTCAACGTAGACCGGATATTGACGGACCGCGCCAACCAGGACATTGGAATGCAAGTAACTGGGGCAGCGTGCGCAGAGGGAGATGCTGAAAGGAAGCGCCTCGCTGGTCGAAGCAAAGCCTGAGCAGCAGCTTGAGGAGTCGACTCGGATGTACACCTATTCGTGTCACGTGAGGTTCAATGGAGCGTCGGACTTTTTGGCATTCAATTCACCGTCGCTTCCTGCACCGTGCGGAAGATCCGACATGGGATGGCTTTTCCAGCGTCATTCGCGTGAACAATAGTCTACGCGATGCGCTCAATCAATGACACGCGCAAGAAATCAAAACGTCACACACCTGTGTGGACGGCGTGGGGTAAGTCTCTGTCCCCAGCCACTGGTTGCTTCGCCGATTGGTTCACTGTTGATTTCAGCGTCAGGGGTACACAGCGGTTGTCGTAGCGTGACGACGTTTGATATGGATGCGGTAGCGACCAACCTGACTATCGTCGACGACTCGGAATGAGAAACCCGGGCGCGATCCTGGCGCCGTTTGTGAGCGTTTCGTGGAACGAAAGTCATTGGAAATCGCGTCGCTATGGGCAGCCCAACATCCACATCGAAGCAGACCTCTAGCGCGCAGGAGGTAGATCCAGCGTAGACGTGACGGAAAGGAAACGGGACGGGGGTTTGTAGCGAGAACCGAGCGAAGGTGAGACGTGGGCTGACTAGAGAACGGAGGGCGGTGGGTTTCATCGTGCCCCGTGCCTCTCTTTTATATGCTTCCGGAGTACCTCAGGTCACGGTGGGGCGCGATCGGCGTTCCATATGTCTCCGACGGCGTTCAGTTGGAATGCTGTCGGGGGTAGGTCGCTGCCGATCGCTATCCCCATCCTTGGCGCATCCTGCCATTCGATTTCTCGACGATCGGCACACCTTCCAAGTCGGGGATGCTTGCATACCGGGGATCGATAAGTCGCGTTAATGGAAGAAATTTACAAAGCGGTGCTGTAAATAAGTATCGAGATCTTGGAGTCGGAGTTTGCTCCAGATTGATCCAGGGGCTCGGGGAGATCCGTATGCACGGCTTTCTGCGGCCCGCCTCATGGCAGTCAGCTATACATGTGAGCAAAACGACGTTTCCCTCAGAGCTGGAAGCTTTCGGTTCCAAAATGAAGCGAAAGGCAAAGGGCAAGAAGACCCCTCGCCGACAGTTGTCATTCCACAGCGATTATAACGATACAGCAGAGAACTTGAACGTCATGAACAAGATAAAACCAAACAATGTCACCAACAACGTGACGGCGAAAACCAGAATCGAAACTTTCCACTTCCACCTGTTCCATCTCGGCTTGGATTCGGAGATCCATATTGAAAATAAGACGCACAGATGGATTCCACGCATCTTACTCGCCGCGACCACCTCGCCCCAGGACTTTTCCACAACGACACGCTCGGAGGAACTACGACGCGTTCGGTCAGTCGAGAGCTGAATCCAACATCGACGTACGGAATCGCGGCGTCACACGGTGGGACGACAGCGCCAGCCTCCCCGTGAGTTTGCATCTCGTTCGTCTGGCGCAACCGATACAATTCTTCGCGCATGCTCCGATATTTCCGCCTCGTCGCGTCCAGCTACATCGCGCGCATCAGGTGCAGCGCCAAGGCAGGGCTCCGAGCGACAGCGGTAACTCACTTTGCTGCGGCATGCGTCGACGAGTCAGGACGGGCGCCCAACGGGCAGAAGCGGACCAACCTTTTCCAGAGGGCGTTCATCCGGTCGTACTGCGCCCGAAACACTTCCTCGTTCCTTCGCGCCGCCTCTCGCTCGCTGTGCCTTGCCCGCTCCGAGTTTCCGCATTCGAGGCGCACGGCGTCGAGCTCCACGCCCAGCCGATAGCGCGCGTCGTCTTTGGCAGCGGCCAGCTTGGACAGCTGTTCCGCCTGTGAGAGCAACTTTCTCTGTGCCCCGAGCAGCGCGGACAGCAAGAGGTAGCTGATCCCGAACGGGGCGCGCTGGGGGAGGGGAGGGGGAGGACGGGCGACTCGTCAGCCCTCGGTCCTCGATCGTGGCAACGAGGGACACGCACCAGAGTGCCGTTGGGCCGCGCCTCGCGGTACGCGTCGCACAGATCGATCACCCGCTGTATTTCTTCGACAGTGGCACGGCCGTCGGCGGTCTTTGCGATGCCGTCCATGAGCGACTGGACTTGGGCATCTGCCTGTGATGCTGCCATCGCCGCCGCCGCAGCGCCGCCGTCCACGCGGAGTCGGCGGACGTCCTGCTGCGAGAACTCGTGGCGACACAGGGGACATTGAGGACGCATCCGGTCGAGGCATCTAAGACACCTCTCTCAGTCTTGCGGCGAGGACGACGTGAAGCGGCAGGTGTTGTAGGACACTCACGGACGACAAAAGATGTGTCCGCAGGGGATGGCGTGGGGGATGCCCGCCCCGTCCATGTAGCTCTCCATACATATATCGCACGTCGAATTCGGGCCTACTATGAGCATGCGTGTCGACGAGAAAGGGAAGAGTCAAGACTCGACTGCTCAAGACCGTGCGTGGGTTAATATAGCGGAGGGGGACACGAGGGCTGTGCAGCCTGGCATATGCCGCATGGTGTGTTGGAAGCATCGGCGTATGAGGCCGCCTGGTTCGTGGAATCTTCGAGCGTTCGTTGGGGCGCAAACCGAGGTCACGAGGCGAACCAAAGGGAAATGCCAATACCCCCCTCCTGAACGATCTCTTTCATGAACCACCATGGTACATGTGAGGGCACTCGCCAGGAACGCAGCCGTACGCGGCGCGAGGCCCACATTGCTACAAGACTGTCTCGAATTAGTGCGAAACCCCGATTTCAAATGAGACTTGCAATCACCAGCGGACTATGATCTCATCGCAGCGTGATCGAATACCTTTCCCACTCCAGGGCGTGGTTTCATTGTGAAGTAGCTGCATCGAAGTTTGATATTCGAGACGTAGTCCTTTGCTGTCTCTGTCCGTGCCACTGCACCTGCCAACTGCCAGTACAACCTACCCGTAGTTGTGAGTTTCTGTCATTGGATTTGCCAACGATACATTGGTTCAGCTTCAATGTGCTGCTAGCATATCAAAAAACGAAAACCAGCACAGAGGAGTTGTGGCTTCATCAAGTTACAGAGAGTCTACTATTCTTAGAGCTTCTATTCCTCGATGGAGATTCGTCGCTATGCTTACTATGCACCAAGTAGGACGGTGAATATTGGGTGTAGACGCAACTTGAGCGTGTCAAACTGTCGATTGAATGATCGTACGCGTTTGTTTGGCAACACCCTCTGGTCCAAACAACCACCTCCACCCAAATTCTTCCATGCAGGCCCACGGCCCGTCCCAGCGCGTGCTCGCCTCCCTCCACACCTGCGTCCGCGCACATTCGACCTCGCCGTACGGTCGCTCGCACGTCCAAAAGAAACACCCCCGAGCCCTCCCCGCGCCCGTCGTCCCCCACTTCCTCCAGCATGTCACCCGCGCCGACGGCTCCACCTTCACGCACTGGACGACCACCCCGCGCTCCAAGATCGTCCTCACGCGCGACACGACGAATCACCCGCTCTGGAACGCGACCGAGCGGCTCTGCGGGGCGTCATCGGGGAACACTCAGGACGAGGAGGAGGAAGGGACCGGCCGGATGACGCGGTTCAGGAGGCGGTTCGGGGAGGAGGTCGGGATGGATGAGTGGCTCACGCTGCAGGCGGGCGTCGAAGGCGAGAAGGAGCCCGCCATGGCCAAGGAGAAACCCGTCAAGAGTGCCGGCGCGAAAAAGAAGTGACCGAGGTCTCACTAGACTACGTCCATACGCATGCATAATGAAAACGCGCCGTCCATGATAGTCTACTTCTTGTGTTCGTCCGACCCCGATTTTTCGTCTTCCCCAGACTCGGTCCATCCTAAAGCAGCGCCGACCCTCAGACCCGTCCCGCTCTCGATCCCTCGCACGACCGTCCTCGCGCCCTTGGCCACCCCTTCCTTGCTCTCCCGATACTTGTCCCCGAGCATCCCAAACGTCATGCGCGTGTGAGCTACGCCCGTCCGCCTTACCTCGCCGAATCGCGGTGCGTATCTCCCCTCGAGCTCCTCGACCCAGTCGCCAACGCGACCCGCCGTGCGTGGCAGGAAATACGCAAACGCGCCGATAAGGGTAACAGGCGGGACTAAGAACCGCACGGGCAGCGCCCGAGCACGCACGACGACGGACGCCGTCAGCGCCGATACGCCCGTGTACAGCAGACCCGGGTTGAGCGACTCCGCTGGGTCCCGAAAGGACTTCAGGCGTGCTGGATGGCGGGTCGGTCAGGCGCGACAGACGTAGTAGATAGCACCCAAGAAGAGAACGTACATTCGACGGCTTGTTCGACGTGAATCCATCGGTCTACCACGCCTTGGACCTGCGTCCGCGCCCCCGAGTAATACCCACACACCTCGCGCCTCACCTGGCCGATCCGCAGCTCGAGCGGCGATGGCGTGTCGAGGAGGATCAATGTCGGAGTGGGATTCGGGTATATCGAGAGCTGTCAGTTCGAGTGGGTAGTACTCCTGCGTCGGTGAGGAATGGAAACGAGTCCAACGGCACCTTTTCTGGCAAGTCTGGCAGGACGGCTCTGCGCAGTTCAGGCCCAGGCTCGATCACAGTCGGAACGGGGTTGGCCTGCATGCTGGTGCTCTGAACCTGTACTGGAGCATCCGACACTACGTCTGCTGGCGCACTCTGGCCTTCGCTATTGTCTGTCTCGACGACGGTCCCGACGGCTGCAGCCGAGGCCAAGTACGCTGTCCGTGAAGCACGAAGCTGGGTCAAGGTTAGGCGAAGCACGAAACAAACCAAAGGTCACACTGACCGCGTGCCTGCGAAACATAGTTATGGGCTGTCGTGCTCGACGGACACGGCAAATATCGTTTTTCGCGGAAAGATGCGTGGGAAAAAAATCGGGTTAACTCGCCTCGAATACAAACTACTGGCGTTGTTCCCAATACCCAAACGTCCACTGAGCACCCAAAGTTTAACTCGCCCTAATAGTCCAAAGAATGCCCACCACGGTCATGTTCTTCAAGATCTACTATCAACACATGCTGAACAATACGTTTTTTGTTCGAGCATAGCAACCAAGACATATGTACATGTCATCTTATACGAAACAAGGAAAAGAACGGGTATCATTACGCAACGTCGACGTCCTCGGCAGGTCCGACCTCAGTCGTTGCAAAGATCGTACCAATACTCTACGTCGAAGCTCAGGGCGATCGAAACATAACAGGGGAGAGGAGAGCTTACCGGGGACAGCTTGGCTTTCTTCTGCCCGAGCGTCAGAAGGTGCCTCCGCTATCACGGCGGCAAATCCACTAAGAGAGACAAAGTCAACGACTAGCTCAGCCGATAACGCTCGTACGCACTCTCGAAGGTGGAAGTTGGTGTGGCTGTCACGAGATCGCATCAATACCTTTGCTAATCTGGTCATCCCGGGTCAACTTACCAATGGATGAACATTGCCCCGGGGTTGTCAGTCACGAAGCGAATAGTGACGTTATCGTGGTCTGCTTCCAAGCCAATGTGGACCGTATCTCTTCGGACAGGATTCTTGAAGTTATAGGTGCTGCTGCCAGGGACTCTGATAACATCAAACGCATGCTTCCAAGGACCGTCAGCTTGAGCTTCTAGACGAAACGCAGTAAACAAGACCTACCCCATGAAGGTGGAGCGAATGCTGTCAGGGAAAACCTTTAGAAAGACGTGGCACGGTGTCGAAACAAGCACTTACTGGTCCACGTGCACCGTCCGGTCGGTCGAGGTCAGTAGCAGGCATGCTGATTTCAACGACCTTTCCGCGAGGAACTTCATAGACACTGCCGTTCGGGAGGAGCTGCGACGCTGCCACACCATTGAGAATTTGCAACAATACAGGGAGCGTGGGACTGGTGAATTGGACACCGTTGATCGTGAAAATATTTATGGTCGCATTGAGAAAGAGCCCCGGAATCAAATTGATGTTAACGTCCGCCTTGCCTGGTTCTGGAACACCAGGCGCCCCAGGAGAGACCAAGGGGTGAACGTTGGCCTCGTCGTAAGGGAGTACATATGGCCCATGCTGCGTCGTAGGCTCTTCTGCTGCAGCGCCATCGTACCTCAAGATGGCCGAGTTGTTCGAGCCGTCGAAGTCGACGTACAGATTGTCCGAAGCGACCCGAATCCAGTAGTTGCCCACGGTCTGGTTGGCAGCGACGACGATAGAGTAACGCTGGCCAGGGAACACGGACAGCGAGTCGACGACCAACGGTTCTGTTTCGATGCCGTCCGTCTCGATGACTGTCATCAGATGCCCATCGATCGTAAAATTTAACATCGCGTCACATGATGCACCGACGATGCGGAATCGATACCGTTTGCCCGACTGGACACCGAAGACAGGGAGCGGCGTGGCAGGTCCACCAGAGTATCGCCCAGCCCCATTGACAAGTGTCGCATTTGAGGTATACGGACCTACGGTCAAATTCAGAGAAGGCTTGTGATACCTGCATATGAACATGTAAACATCTATCATGAAAAGGAAAATATCTCATTACGCACCAGTCACCAAGGGTGATAACTGTGCTTGCTATTCCCAGGGTAAGAATTCTTAGACAAAATACTCAAGATGGCATACGCACCATCATCCACATCGTACAGGTCCTTGAGCGGGTCATCCGGGTCGTATATAACCAATGGACCTCGGAGTCCGTCACAGTATTGACTCTTGACATGGGAGTGGTACCAGTACGTGCCGGTTTGGTTCCCCGGGTTAAACTGGTGCAAAAAGCTTTTCTTAGGTTTTATGGGGCACTGTGTGACACCAGCAACGCCATCGGCCCAATTCGACTTCCTCTGGAATATTCCGTGCCAATGCTATCGTCCTTGTTAGTATCCATCAAACGAAAAAGAAGCCATTGAACAGACCACACTGGTGTCTGTCTCTAGTGACGTATCTGTGAGCTCGTTCACCACGTTGATTTTGAAATCATCGCCCTTCAAAAATAGTGGGCGTCCAAAAACTAGGCTTACGTGAAAGACCTTACCTTCCTGGCAGTGATGAGTGGCCCAGGGAACGTGCCTCCGGCGAGTACAGTCCTGAAACACGTTTATCGAATGCAACGAGCAGAATAGACACGACTCACGAGCGAGAGAAGCCGTCTGGAGCAATGACCTCGTTGACAACGGTCAGGTTCGCCACGGGACCAAGAACATTGGGATCACTCGTCGCGGAAGTATCGGCGAAAACGGTCGAGCAGACGGCAGCCAGTAAAAGAGCGCGGTATGGTATAGATCGCATGGTGGAAAACCGCAACTATCCAAAGTGAAAGAGTGACGGGAAAATAGTAACCTGTGATCGTCCATGCTTGGTTGGTTTATATAGCGGAGATGGCACGTTCGAATTTCTCGGGTAGGACCGCAAGACTGTGAAGCAGTCGAACGACCCGATGGATGGCAGCCCTTGGGAATCGATGTCAAACGGAATTCGTTTCGTTGACGCGTGCTGATGAACGGGTTTAAAGCGTGCTTTCCTACAGTGGGGATCAAGATCAGCACTTCCACCCTGCTGCAACTAGGGTCATCGGAGCCTGACTGGTACTCGCCCATGTAGCAATAGGACAATCCAGCTAGCCCCATCTCGGAGTCTGACTCACTACTGAATGCTGCCTGGATCTATCGTTTGAGTCGGTATTTTTATGACAAGACGCGGAGGAAGGCGGATATAGCATGCGACTCGTAGTAAGTTGAGCGCGAATCTCACCTGCATCCAATCCGAATTATCTCTCCATCCGACTCGGAATGTTGCCACACGCCAACATGCCTGTGTCTTTCTGGGAACGAACCCGGATGGCAGCGGTAAACCCCTCGCGATTCGGCAGTCATGCTGGTACAACTTTCAGTATTCGAATAGCGATCGTCACTTCGAGGAAAGAAGGAAGCATGGGAAAAATTCGGGCTAGCTCGCTTGATAGCGTGGGTACAAAATTTGAAACGAGCGGTAGAAGTGTGGTTACTCCTACCGCTATTCCGACGAGTCCGCGTTGAACAAGGTCCAACTCGCTCTAGTCCAAAAGTCAATGACGCTACCTTAGGTTCAAATACTCTCACCTGGCACGAACCTTGAACACTTTAGATCTCGTAAATTCACGACGCTTCCGGAGAACACTGAAGGCTGAACGTGACGACGCTCACTATCCGGTAGAAGTTGTAGTTGCAGGGTCTTCCATTTTCTGAGCGTGTGGGGCTTGCGCACGTTGAGAATTACATCTTCTCGCACCGCGCTGACCAGCTTGAGTGACGGCGCCACTACTTGTACTTGCACGTGCGTTGATCAAGTCTAAATGGCTAGCGCGATCGTGGACAACGCAGCCCATGAGAATCCTTTCGAGCGTCCGTATTCGATTAGGACTGAAACCAACCAGGGCTCCAGAAGTCATCAACGGCAAATGGATCATTGGTTGCGAGTCTTCCAGGGCGTTCGTGGCCCATGATATCCTCGACAAATCCTCTGGAAACATGACGGACGTATCTCTCATTGGGATGCGTTCTCTGTGGTGTCCAGCAAGGGACCAATACTCTATATCGTGTTTAGCGACGTCAGCCCGTCTCTGCCATGGTATGTATTGTTCGACGCAGGTCGCTCCGAAGTTTATCGTTTCTACTAGGAAACTCTTGGAATTTCGCACGGACCGCGACTACGACGATCTATATCATTCACTTTCGTTGGATGTCCCCATGAAGAAATACCGTCGATCTGTGTATCTGAACGGCGGCTGTGCATCATTTCTTCACATCGAGATTCAAGACCTTATTTTCGACGAGGAGACGCAACAATTCTACGATTTCCCTCCTCTTGGGCAGGCGCTGGTATGCAGTTAACCATTATTGATGATTGCATTTGTTTATCAACAACAGAATAGCACACCGATCTCACGCTTCCGATACCTCCATCAGATACACTCCGGAGGCCCACGATCATACATTCAGAGGAGGGGCATGTCAGGGGTTTCTGGCAATTCAGGGTGCGGGTAATCTCGCGCTTTGCGATCAGCACGTCTCGGGAGCGGAGCACAGGCATTCTCCGGGAGACGTTTCCCATCGAATGGGACGGGCATCCGTACTTCTCGTCGAGTAATTTGGACGCGACGAGCAACAAGCTGTCTTATTTTGCGGACAACTCTAGTCCGGGCTGGACCGGCCCGTGGTGGCCAGACTTGGCTGTCGTGGTGGACATTGATGAGCAGTGTTAGGGCTCGCACGACTTCAGTCGGTACCTCGCCAAAAAAAAACTGACGACGGTTTGTCGACACACTACTGTCACTGTGTACTTTTGGCCGAGCTGCTGTTCGAGTGACGAGTCTTTATGCTTGTGCGGCCAATGATCCTAGTGGATGTTTTTTCGGTTGGCACGACCGCGACGAGCAACACGAGACCAAACTGGGCTATATCTCGGACCTACCACACGCGCTGTCAATGCGTCGAAACGCGTATGGGTGTCATCACAATGGGGATGTGCATGATCGGTAGTTTGCGAGTACAGTATTGGACCGTCACTTGTGCCATCATCATCACTTGTGCCAACACTGAAAGTGTAATATCTCTGATATCTTCCATAAGAACACCTCCATTCATTGGCCATATGAGATACACTAGTCACAGTAAATTATCCTACCTATTATAAATTTATTTTGATCCCGAGGAAGTGCTGCTTCAGCGTGGCACAAGTGATGGTGCCAGGGCGATTCCCAGCGGTTAATTCAAGATGCCTTCGTAGCACAAAAACAGTTCACTCAGTCCTTCAAGAAAAATCAGAGATGATCTTCACATCTGATTCATGACAGTAGTCAAAGGAATCCATGAAACAAAGTGTTGTTGTATTGTAATACCATTCCAAAGAGTCAGTGGCTCAAGTGACGGTCCAATACTGTAGCGCTATCCCTAATACATCCGATAGTCCGTCGAACGCCGACATTCCAGCTCACCATATTTAAAAGGTCCACGAACGCCGCCCTCGTCCCATCACGCAGCCACGATGGTCACGTCCTCGTTCAAATAATCCACGATCGGCGCATACTCGGCCTGAAACGTCCCCCCCCCAAAAAAAAAACCGATCAGCGCTACGCCCAAACGCGACTCGTGAGACCACCTCGGGGAACGTACCCCGACCATGAAGAAATCGATCACGTTCAACGACGCCTTGCCCGCGGGGAACCACGCGGGAACCGTCACCGTGTAGTTGGCGTAATATTGACCCTGCGCGGGCGTCCAGGGGCCTTGGTACAGTATGGTGCCCATGTAGGCGCTCGAGGGGTAGCACGTCCCGCCGTAGCAGGGCGCGAGACCGATGACGATCGCGACGACGTCGATGTTCTCGGGGTAGCCCTGTGCGCAGTCAGCTGGCTCGAAGCGGGGCGAGGCGAGGCGAGGTGAAGGTACGTACCCCCATGTAAACTTGGACGGTGGTCTCGCTGCCCGCCTTGAGCGTGCTCTCCAGAGGCGGGTAAGTGAGCTGCGCCGACTGAGCCAGCGCAGAACCAGCCAGCAGAGCGAGCGAGAGGACGATCTTGAAGAACTGCATGAGAGGGGGTTAAGAAATGGAGAAGAGCCTCGCGTTGTCCACTTTATATCCCCCTTCAGAGTATGCTAGGCACGGTGGACCGGGGCAGTGGTAAACAAAGCGATTCTCAGTTCGATTCACGAAGCGTTTTGAGGCATTAAGTCAGGCGAAAATGATAACCAGAAATGGAGGACGACGCCTTGCGTTTTCCACTTTATACCACCTTCAGAGGATGCTAGTCACGGTGGGCCGGGGCAGCGGTAGACGAAGCGGTTCTAGCTTCGAATATTGGTTCGCTCAACCCAATTTGCTGACTCGAAACACGGGGTCTGTGCTGCGCGGGGACAGCAGGCCGTGAAGACACAGCGTGCGCGTGTGTCGTGTCAAGGAAGGCTGTGGATTGCCCTCGGATCAAAGGTCTTCGACCAATGGACCGATTCATCGACCCACCGCGTCTAGAAAGACTAGACCGACCGCCACGCCCATGAAACCGCTCACTCGGGGCAAGCACGAGGTACGCACGATCGTCGCTTCGCGCCACCCCCCAAGTTTCGCCCTAGCATGTCTCCACGCGGGACACGACAGTGGCCACCTGCGACGCCTCTTCGTCGGGGGCCCCGTCATCGTCGGCACGCGGGGTCTTTTAATGGCATTTAGTTAGTATCGGGCAACCGCACATCGACGGCAGCGTAATAGAGAAGGGAGGGCCCCCCTGTCGTGAACCGAGTCCGAAATTTTGCGGGCCAATGCAGTGCTGTCAGGGGATGTGGGTCGAGCGCAGAATGCAGTACGCAGACACAGTTGCATAAATCTGGCTCAGCGGGACAGCACAGAGCCACAAAAGGGAGTTAGGGGTAGCTAGGCGACCTGCATCGCCCCCGGACCAAAGTCGAACAAAGCGATCACTAGCGACGTCGGACGGACCTGCCATCAAGAAACCGATCTTCCCAGGGAAAGCTAATCCGCCTGAAGAGCGTGGGTATACCATGACATTAGGGGTGTCTACATGAAAAGGACGGATCAGCCACCAAAGCAGTGCACTGCAACCGGCCAGGGATGTAAATGATCAATCCAGAGGGTCAACTCGAACCGTCAAAGAAGCCGTTTTGCATGAGGTACGCGGAATGCTCCTCTCGGTGCGCGATGAGTTGATGATCGACCGAGCGGCGCCAAATGGGCACTCCGATCTAATCGGAAACGATCAGTCTCCGGAACCAAAACACAGACGGAATTCGTGACGGACCATGGCAACGATGTCCAATACGACGTCGAACAAGACGTTCCCTCTCGGCGAGCTTCCCCTTGTGGACGCCTTGAACAAGCTGGTGATCAAATCTGCCGTGATGTGGAAGTCACCGTTCTCGACCCCCTTGAAGAGACCCTGAGCGGCTTGCTCAGCAGTCAGACCTTCGTCGGTCGACTCGATTTTACGCGTGATGGCGGGTTTGGTCTTGTTTTCCTCCTCGAAACCAGGTGTGTACATCGTAGGAGGGAAGAAAATGTGGGTGGAGATACCATAGAGAAGGCCCTCTGAGCGAAGACATTCCGCGAGCGCTGCGGTGGCGGACAACGCTCAGGGACCATCGCGCGACTTTGGAGCACGGAGAAAACTCACCTCGAAGGGCATGCTTGGCGGGAGAGTATGAGGAATAGCCCACGAGCGACATGAGACCGAGGGTCGAGGAAACGAGCACGATCTTGCCCCCCTGGCCTCGCCTAGCCATCTCTTTCACGGCTGCCTGGAAGTGACTGTAAACAAAAGTGGGAGAACAGCGAGTGATGCCAACTCACCCAAGCAGTCCACGCTTGCACCCAATAGCCATCCCTCATTCCTGCCTCGAGCTCTGCCTCGCCCATGTCCACAAGAAACATGGGCTTGGAGCCGCCTGCACAACAAAAGATGGTGTCTGGAAACTCATCGTGACTCGCTGTCGCAGCTGCCAAGGCCTCGGCGGATGCTGAAGCAGAGGTGAGGGAGAAAGAAAACGTTTGGAAAGATTGCGTGGGGGATACGCGCAACGCCTATACAGAGGGCGCCAAGTATAAAAATAGTCGAGCGGTGAGCGCGGCACGCCGCAGGTCAGAGGGCACGCGTACCTCGAGCTCCTTCAAAGCGTCATCCAGCTTGCTCTGCGTCCGCGCGACAATGGAGATGTTGGCACCCTTTTTGGCGAGGATCTTTGCAAGAGCGAGGCCGAGACCTTGACTACCGCCCGTGATGTAGACGTGCTGAGAGCGGTGTGAGCAGTCATCCCGAGTGGAGATGGAAATGGATCACCTTGCCGTTGGGATCCCACTTTTTCTTGCCAATTCCGAGAACCATGGTGGAAAGTAGGAGAAAAACGAGCGCGAGGAGGACTTCGACGAGGCTGGGCCACAGAGTCGCGTTGAACATGCCAAAGCTTGGAAACCCACGCAAAAAGTCCGACGACTATGCGTCTACGTCAACTCACACCTCCGACTTGGCAAACACAAGTCATGTTTACAGCGCTTGGCACTGCGAACTCCGAGTCGTGGCACCGCGGCCACCATTGCATACGCTACGCTAGTAAAGCGAGCTGGCGGGCCATCGGTCGGCCTTCAAAGGATGTAATGAAGCGTGCATGGCTGTGAACCGGTTACTTGGTTTTCACCCGCTGTCTTGTGCTCCGAGATCGAGCCATACTGGCGGCGGCGGCGGCGGCGGCTCTGTTGAGTCAGCTGCATCCACGGCGGGGTCTACATGACAACTTATAACGGACTAGGTCAGGTCCCCGGGCCCCGGGCCAATCACGCACGTTTGCTGTACCGACGCAAACAAGGTTGCCCCTAACGAATCAAAGCATAGACTCAACCCCGCAGCACAAGGTCTCTGATTCAACCCAGTGGTCCAAGAGCAATCTCCTCAGTGAGCTTCGATTCGACTTGACTCGAGGCAGGTCTTGCACTGAAAGATGTCACATCGGCCATCGCTGTCAGGAATCCCGACCCCTCCATGCGTATGTACATATTGAATCGCGTGATCAATCACTTTTTGTTCTGGATGACAGATTTGCTTCCATGCTGTGTTCGCCTGGCTCTCCGAGTCATGGAGCTACCCTGCCATCGTCGCTTGCGCAGGTAGACCCTCCAGGAGTTCACTCATTAGTCCCTGGAGCCTAGTCAACAATGGCTGACTCACCCATTGCCACTGCTTTCCGTACAGGTTGGCGTGTACACCCTAGTATTTAAATTTAATGTCGCCAAGAGCGCAGCGTAGCGAACCATCCTTTCCTATCCCCAGATTCGACACGTGTAGCATCTCCGGTCGTACACCGAGATGAACTCTGCGAAGACGTACCCACCTACCGGTAGGCATGCTGAGAATCGATTTCGAAGACACCATTGCTGACAGAATCTCAGAACCACCCGCAGGGGCCCTCCGCACAGAGCCTCCACCGCGTGGATTTCTGAGGTCAATGATGCGGCATCACGAAGTGGACGACCTGGACTTTGACCAAGGAAACGTAATGTACGATCAACCGAAGAAAAAAGGTTTGTCCAGCCCCTCACGTCCTTCCCTTAAACATTGCTTGAACGTCTGTGCAGCGACCCAAGAGGAGCAAGATGCAGAGGACGAAAAGAAGCGAAAACGGGCGATGAGGGACCTCATCAGTTCTTGGCAGGAGCGTCTTCAATTAATCAGCGTCATCGTGAGTCTTCCGCCGGGTTCTTCTGAGTATTGTTTGACGCACTCGGTGTTTCTAGACTACCTTTTTCGCGACAACAGAAGCTGCCATGCTGGTCAACACCAGACCAGGCATTGACGACTTGGACAACAAGATCTTGCAAGCGGCAAACGCTGGTTTTCTCGGGTCGTTGATTTTTCACGTCTATGCTTGTACGTCGGATTCCCCCTGTGATCGCTTTGCATGATTCTCACTTCTACTTCTCGCATACAGCCGTCCTCTCGTTCCTGGGTGCCTTCCTCTTGATCAGCTATAAGCTGAAACAGGCTAGGCGAAATGAGATGATCGTGGAGGGCACCGCAATAATGGCTTCCCCTCGTCGGGGATCCGTCACCAACGACCTCGAGCGTGGTGGCATCGAACTGGGTCTCCCACGAACGCACACGGGGAACGATGCGCGGTCCACGATGCAAAACAACAAAGCGACGTCGGAACCGGAGCAAAACGGCCGACCCAGGGACTCGCTGTGTTCGGTGGCCGAGCCACCCATTTTCTCGGCCGATCCCCACATCGAGCAGGTCCTGTCGTTCGGGTCGCACGCGGCGTCCTCTCAGCTGCTGAGTCGGATCCACGCTGTTTGCGTCTTCCTCGCGGCGCTGGGTTTCGTCCTCGGCATCGTCGGCATCATCTGTTATTCGTGGGCCGTGATGCCAGCCTCGGTCGGCATATTCACGTCCGCGTGCTTCGGTGGCGCTCTGCTGTCTATGTTTTTTCTGTTCGTCTGAACTTGCCCTTCAACTTCACGCGGTCCGCAATGTCAGGTTTCGAGTAAATTATCCAAGGACCGTTTTCACTTGTATCGCTATTCGTGTTCCTACGTGCGAGGACGTTGTGTGATTTCGCCGTACATAGTTGTTTACCTTACCGATAAGCTAATGATGTAAAGTAGCCTTTACTTTAGTCGCCAATTGTCAACATGGCTGGACGTCAGAGATAGGATGCGCCAAAAATCTGCAAGGATACACTGCTTGAAAGAGGGCCATAGTGGCTGTAGTGGATCAGATGGGTGGGACGCGAAGGCTCGGGGGAGGGGGAAGACGGTGGGGCAGCAGCCTGAACCAGACAGAAAAACCTGCCCATTTCCAAAGAGCAAAAGGACCAAAGCTATTTCTGAGGCGGGCCATCGATTAGACTGAACGCGCCGAAAATGGGGCATGGTCGATTTGGTGGGATGTGCCTGACGCTCGGTTGAGCGTTAAGCACGAGGGTCTGCCATTACTACCGGGAGTCGGGGGAGGCTAACTTCGAGTCGGAGGTCAGGCGACCGCGGCGAAACTAGTGGGTGGGGCGGTCACCCATGCAAGAGCACGCGAGCTACCGACTCACCCACCCACCTCCAAAGAGCTTTGGATAGCGCCTAGTACCTTCGTTCGAAGCCGAATGAACGCGCTCGATGACCACTGGACTCGAGCTCAGGCGGAGTTGAGTTTAGAGTCCGTGACGCCATTGAATCATACTAGCGATCGTTAACTCCGAGTATGCCTTGTCTTTTGCGACCCCCCCACCTGATCGAACAGATCGAAGGCGCTCGAAGGAACCTCCTCTCCCGTCTCCTTCCATGGGGCTGATGACCAGCCTACAGATAGTCCTTCGAAGTCGAGACGCACGCCGGTGCCACCGAGTAGTGGCTCAACTATATGATTCAGATGTTGCCACTCAGACGGGAACCACCGGCGGTAAACTTGCGCCGAATACCGTGCGTTTATCTTCGAGAAGGCGACACTCGGCCCTCGTCCAGTTTCCGTGGCGGCTTCGGGATCGCGGGCTTACGAGCTCAGAACGCGTCTTTTGGAGTCTCCTGGCGTGCCAGTTCGAGTCGTATCGAAACTTCCTGGCTGTTCCAATGTTATCGCCGTTCGAATATTAGATCACGCCAGCTTACCAGTGGAGGCGGGAGGTGCCGATAAGGCCGTACTAACACCAGTGCGTATTCCCATTACTTTCGATCTTCGATATTTTGCGCGACACCCCTTTGCTGGCGCTTTTTGACGTCGAGCATACAGCCACAAAGATTGCATCACCGCGTTAGAAATTTTGATCCATGCATGGCTAACTTGCAGCTTAGCCGTACTTTCCTTTCCCTTTCAAGATAGTATAACTTGAACGCTACTCTCGGGCCCAGCTTAACGGATTTCTGAACGGCCCTTACAAATGATCACTGATCAGCACGCTCCCAAGGCTTCAGCATCGCTACCAGTACAAAGACTTACAAGTCAGCACTGCCCTCAGAAGTGCCTGTCGGTGCGTCTTGACAATTTTGCTGGGCCTGCGGTTTGCTTCGCTCCTGTTATTTACATTCTGCCCCTGAACATGTTGACTTTGCAATGCAGCCAAGATTTCGCTCTGGACAAGTAGCGGTTCTAGTGCGGGGAACTCGTCAGCCGGCGCGGCCCGGTCCCTAGGAGCCAACTGGCGCCCGCACCCACACTGGATTGCAAGCGCAAACAATCCGGGGCTTGTTCTGTTCCTGGCACCCACGGTTTTCGGTTGCACCCTCCTCATCATATACCTTATACCATGGATTCCCCCAGTCCAGCTCGCAGTATGGCTCAGGATGTAAAGGATACAAAGTCGTGCGTACTTCGCCTTCGACTAGTTTTCGTCGTGTGGCGCTGAACGTGGTTACAGGACGAAGAAAATCGCTATCAATGGTGTGGCCACACGGTCTCCCTTTCCTTGCTAATTCCCCGATATTCAGACATCGAGCTTCGCACTCCACCGCGGCGCAAGGTCCTGGACACAAAATACCGTGTCCAGTTTTCTGTTGGCAATACCCCACGGTCGACGAAGCCCGTAAAAGAGAAGAAGAATTGCACCTTTTGGGACGAAAAGTTATATTTGTGTGTATCTTTACCCTCGATGTTCGCAGAGTGTGAACAGAGTCTGTACAGCGATGGGAACGATGATTCTGTCCTGCTCGCAATGGTTTTCCGGAAGTCGCGCATCGGCGAGGACAAGCTTATTGGAACGCTCGCCCATACCATCGCTGAAGTGGTCGGGAGATTGAATAATGGCGGTAGGTGAATGCCTCTGTGATATATTCTGCTACTTAATTTCTGCGGTTGAAGTGCTCGAAGTACCCCTCCCCGGTGATATTTCTGATGAGCGATCCGATATCACGATCAAGTTCGCACTGACTACGGAAATGCGTGGAGATGTCAATGCAGACGAACTACAAGCTACCGATGTCGTCCACAAGGCGACGGAGTCGGTCAACATGCTCGGCCCTGCGCCACAACTCGTCAGCCTCGCAAGTTCAACCGTCAACAGCAGCACCGACGTTGGGACCGAGCTTCAGACGACCGAGAACGCGTGGAACGTTTTATTACAGAGGGTGGCTCTTATCGATAAGCTCGTGACCGGGATCGCAGAGGTACCTCGACCTTTAATCTCTCGTTTCCACTGTCTGAAGATCGCATAGATCCATCCTTATACGGCTCTGGCATGGTCCGTGATATCGGCGGCGAACAAGGCGAGCGCCTCGTTTGATATTTCGACTTACTCACTGGCGCTTACCGCTGGTTCATTACAATATAGGTTCTTGTAAACCAGCAAAGCCGCGATGAGAGAATTGTGCGTCTGGCGGCGATAATGAGCGACGTATTTACGTTCGTCGAGGGTGCAACACCCCTGAAGGTGGTCGAAGCGCACCAAAAACCTATCAAGCTTCTGGTTCAGCAAGTGACGGAGTGTGGCTACTTTGTCACAGAATACACCAAGCAAAATAATTTCTGTCAGTCATCATAGCCTTGACAATGACCGTCACTGACACTTATTGCAGGGACGCGGACGGCGAAGTATACGTTCTCGGATGTCGATACAAAAATCGCGAATTACGAGAGCAAGCTCAAAGAACTGAAAGAGGCTTTCTTGGCGGGCGTTACGCTGCAGTCTGGTGTCACCGTCTTCCGTATGATGAATGTTGCGCAGACTATCGGTAAGCTCCATTCACAAGGTTCGGGCGAGGTGCTCATATATGCTCTTGTGTAGCGGAATCCATGGACCTCAACGACATGCCGTACGCACGTGGCGCCCGATATATGGAGGAAAAAGGTTGTTTGCCCGGAACTCGCCAGGCTATCATTCAGGACATATGCGATGTTCTCAATAGTCCTGACGAGGATGCCCCGAGAGTATGCTTGCTCACCGGCGTTGCTGGGTCAGGTAAATCGGCGGTCGCCCACTCTATTGCTCGACTGTACGACCAGCAAGAGAGGTTAGGGTCATCGTTCTGCTTCCTCCGGAGCGACATCACCAGACGCAACCCGCAAAACTTTTTCAGTACCATCGCCCTCGATCTCTCTGACCATGACCCCCAATTCAAAGCCGAACTCTGGCAGGTCGTCAAAAACAATCGATCACTTCGGACGTCGGCATCGCTCTCGGAGCAGGTGAAGCGGCTCGTCGTTGAACCTGGCAGTCGTCTCCATACCATCGGACCTCTCATCGTCGTGGTAGATGCCCTCGATGAGAGTGGGGATCCGCCCCATCGCCGCAATCTCCTTCACGCCTTCTCGGAGCAGCTTACCGACGACCACCTCCCAATAAACCTTCGCTTCCTTATCACCGCTCGTCCGGAAAGCGACATTCTCGCCGAACTTGCGTCTTGTCCGCGTGTCGTTCACATGCAACTGGGTGATGTCCCCGAAGACATCGTCGACGAAGACATCAGGAGGTTCATTCGTCATTCCCTCCATCAGTACGTGGAGCTCGAGTCCGCCTGGCCGGACCAGGCATGGTGTGGGCTTCTCGTCCACCACTCTCAGCACCTCTTCCAATGGGCATCCACCGCGTGCAGGTTTATCAAAGGAGACGGCGCCATCGGACTCAACATACGTGAACGACTCGAGATACTTTTGCAAAGAAGGAACGACGTTGGCGTCCACCCTCTGGATGACCTGTACCGAACCATATTGGGTCAGCTGTTCACTTTGGATAACGTTCGACGCAAGTTTCGGGAGGTCATGGCACTCGTACTGGCACTCAAGGAACCGCTTTCTCTCACCTCCCTCTCCACTCTCTTCGACGGTGATCCGAGCACCCGAGACATCATCAAACCCCTTGGATCATTGCTCGACGGGGCTCACGACGAGTGGAAACCTATCCGCCCGCTCCATACTTCATTCCGGGACTTCTTACTGGACGAAGCTCGTAGTTCGACCTTTCACGTCGACATCTTACCCTACCATTCGCTCTTACTCGGTCATGCAATGCTGGGATGCATGCGCAAGGCTCTCAAGTTTAACATCTGTGACCTCGAGGACTCGACAGTTTGCAACAACGCGATTCCAGATCTGAAGAAGCGGGTGGCCAAGGCTATCCCTCCTTGTCTCGCCTACTCGTGCCAGTATTGGATGGACCACGTACAGCATGCAGAGTGTACTCCAGAGTTATTGCAGGAGGTCACTTCTTTTTTCAAGAACTTTTTCCCCTTCTGGCTTGAAGCTATCAGCCTTCTCTCCACTGTCCACCCCATGTCGTATTCTCTATCTGGCCTAACCACGTGCACTATACTGAGCCATTGGGCCAAGGTAAGGTCAGGAACCGTGATCAATGATCAATGCTGAAGGTGAGGTTACCAGAACCATGACATTGCCACTCTGGCAACAGAAGCATCCAAGTTTATCCAGGTGTTTGCCCCCATCATCAGAGAATCCACCCCCCATTTGTACCTGTCAGCCATGCCCCAAACACCTTCTGGCTCTTCCCTTTCTCAACTATGGGTCAACCATCTCCAGAATCAACTCTCAGTGACCTTGGGGTATCCAACTAGTTGGCCAGCAGAGGTTCATGCTTTGCAAGGACATACAGATCATGTCACCTGTGTTGCCTACTCACCTAATGGTGCTCATATTGCTTCTGGCTCAGGAGACCATACAATCAGAGTTTTTGATCCAATTGCAGGCCAATGTGTGGCAGTCCTGCCCCCATTCCATACTCGTCATATCTCATCCATTGCCTTTTCCCCTGATGGAAGTTACATTGTCTCTGGATCTGGAGATAGTACCATTAGGATCTGGGATGTGAACACTGGTCAGCATGTTGCAGGTCCATTCCAGGGACATGAAGATGGGGTCACCTGTGTCATCTATTCACCTGATGGCAATTGCATTGCTTCTGCATCTTGGGACAACACTGTTCGAGTTTGGGATGCAGACACTGGAGATTGTGTGACAGCTCCATTTCAGGGGCATACAAAAGATGTCAACTCTATTGCCTACTCCCCTGATGGCAGTCAAATTGTTTCTGCCTCTGTTGATGAAACCCTTAGGATTTGGGATGCCAACACAGGAAAATGTGTCACTGGACCACTTCGAGGGCACAAAAGTTCAATATACTCTGTTGCCTATTCACCTGATGGCTGTCATGTTGTTTCTGGGGCTAGGGACTGCACCATCAGGATTTGGAGTTCAACAACTGGGAAGTGTGTAGTGGGTCCATTTCAGGGGAATGATTGGATCTACTCTGTTGCCTATTCTCCTGATGGCAACCACATTGCCTCTGCCTGCACAGATAAGACTCTGAGGATCTGGGATGCAAGTACTGGACATTGTATAGCAGGACCTTTTCATGGACACACAGGACCAGTCACCTCAGTTACCTATTCACCAGATGGAAGCTACATTCTCACTGGCTCTCAAGATAAGACTGCAAGGATCTGGAATGCAAACACCCATCACCATGCAGAGGCTACTTCTCAAGGCCATACCAAGGCTATCACCTCTGTTGCATATTCACCTGATGGCAACAACATTGTCTCCAGCTCTTTTGATAGAACCATCAAGATATGGAATGCAAATGCAAGTCAAGCTGCTATATGTCCATCTCAGAGTCAAGCTTACTCAACTGTGGTCCATGCTATCACCTATTCCCCTGATGGCAAGTCTATCATCTTTGGTGTAGGTAGGACCATAAAAATCTGGAATGAGGCCTCTGGCCAATATGTGGTGGGCATTGCAGGCCCATTCCAGGGGCATGTCCATGATATCAAGTCTATTGCCTGTTCACCTGATGGCCATCATGTCATCTCAGGTGATAATGATCAGACTATTTGGATCTGGGATGCACATACTGGCCAGTGTGTCAAAGGTCCACTTCTGGAACATACCAGCTGGATTCTCTCTCTCAGCTATTCACCTGATGGCAAGCACTTTGTCTCTGGCTCACTGGATAGTACCATCAGAGTCTGGAATGCAGTCAGTGGAGAGTGTGTGGCAGGTCCATTTGAGGAGCATACAGATGCAGTTCATTCTGTTGCCTATTCACCTGACAGCAACTGCATTGTTTCTGGCTCAAGGGACAAGACTATCAGGCTTTGGAACCCTGTTTCTGGGGAGTGTGTTGGAGGACCATTCTTGGGGCATACAGATGATGTATTATCTGTTGCCTATTCTCCTGGGGGTAACCATGTTGTTTCTGGTTCAGCAGATGAGACTGTCAGGGTTTGGGATGTCAGCACTGGACAGTGCATAGCAGGCCCTTTCCAGGGACATACAAATGCTGTGACCTCTGTTGCCTATTCTCCTGATGGCAGTTGCATTGTCTCTGGATCTGCAGACCTCTCCATCAAGGTGTGGTCATCCAAAGTCCTCAATACCTATAGAGAAATGCATTTCCAAGAGGATGGGTGGATCAAGCTTTCTCATGGTTCTTGCTTTTGCTGGATTCCACCCTGGGGCAGACATGCTTTGTATCTTCCCACTCATACTTTGGTCATGTCTTCATACCCGACTTATAGACTCGACTTCAGTGACTTCTCATATGGTAAATCTTGGGTGTCATGCTGGAAATGATTTCCACGTTCCATAGATCCATGCCTTTCCATTTGGTATATCGACCAATTCGAATGTATGTCGTTTCGTATCTTGCCTGCCGACGCCAGACTGCAGAATTCGAAATGCAGTGGATCGCGAGACGTGCTAAAAGCTTTCTGAGGCCCATCCGTCCCACTGCTCGTCATGCCTGGCGGTGTCTGTCGACGCACGGTTCGATGAGAAGCGAAATGGTCGGCGATCGCCGGGCCACACTTGCCACGGAGAGAGGAATGCAACATCGTGCTTGACAGATGGACGTGCTTCTCGTTTGACCCCAGCCGATCGTCGCTTGGATCGACGAGTGAAACAGGTCCGAATGGGGTTCCACATTGAAGGTCGTGGGCATGGCGGGCCCCGAAAGAGCGCAATGATACAAGCCGACTTTCCTAGGCGGCCAGGGCGCGCGATCTGATTGGCGTGATAAGTCAAGCTGAACGTCTTGATTCCTTGCAGCGCAAGGAACTAGGTGCGCTCCAAGATCGTTTGGACGATCATTCAGAGCCCGTCGAAGTCTCCAGCTAAACATGAAATTCATGCATATGTTATACAAAGTACTGCATGGTACCCTGACAACCAAAGACGGGTCAGCGGGGAACCAAAAGGACGAAACCTGAATGAAATAGGGAGGCGTAGCGAAGAGTGAATGCTCACCAATTTCCTCGTCTGCATACCCTTATCCCGCTCGTTCTCCTCCGCCGCACCGAACACGGTGAAAAACCTTCCTACTTCCCCGCCATCTGCAACTTCGTCCCCACCCTCGGCGCTCAATCCGCCGTCACCGTTCCCCCGCCCTCTGATCGTCAAAATACTAGCCATGTTCCCGCACCGGTAGCAGTAATTGGGTGCGCTCCAAACCGTGACGAGCGCTTCGTCGAACATGTATTTATATCCTTCCTGTACGAGCTGGTGAGCACGAGCTATAAGGGTCAAGTCGTTGGTGTGGTTGAACTGTCGGAGCCGGAGGTCAGTTCGGAAGGAGGCGGGTAGAGCGTGACGGCGTACCTCCCGGGTGACGTTTCCTCCAAACAGCCAACCGGCGCCGCGTGGACTGACGGCCCACGTATCGATGTCTTCCGGATCTGACCACATCAGGTCTACGGTGGGAGGTCAGGATGAATTAGCGAGCGAGCGAAGGGGCGGGGGTGACGAACCGCAAAAGGCGCCCTCGTGTGGAATTTCCTGGGCGCGGGACAACACTCGTATTTGATCTAGGGTGCGGATATCAGGCGAGAGTCCGCCATGCACGCAAAGCGTCTCTCCGTCGATGATCTATGCGGCTCGGTGATCGGGTTCGTCGAAGGAGAGCCGAGGAGAGGGCTTACGGCTGCGAGATTCAGGTAGTCGAAAACGTTACAACAAGCTTTCCATACGGCGGCGCTACCGTACTTTTGTTGACATTCGTCTGCAGTGACCTGAGGTCAGTCGGCAATGGGACGCGAAGCGAGAGGACGACGCAGACCGTAAAATCCATAGACCTGAGTTATCTGCCGACTCTCGTGGTTTCCTCGGAGGAGGGTGACTCTGTCCGGGTATCTATGCGAGCATGAGGAGGGCAGATTGCGACTGGAAACGCGTACCTCGCCTTGAATGCCAACAAGAGGGAGACGGTCTCGAGGCTGTAATGACCGCGATCGACGAAGTCGCCCTGTGCGTCGACCGTTGAGCGTGAAGGCCTTCGCGGGAAGGGACGTACGTGCCATGAAGATGTAGCTGGTCTCTGGGACCTTTCCGCCCTTCCTGAGCAGCTCGAGGAGATCCCAGAACTGGCCGTGGATGTCGCCGCATATGGTGACGGGGGACGAGACGGGCTGGATGTTTGATTCTTCCATGAGGATGCATCGGACGGTGTCGCAGAGGACCTTCATGTCGGCCTCGGGGAGGTGCTGGCAGTTCATGAGCTGTTCTATCCATTTGTCCGGGTCGTATCTCATCGTGGTGGCCGTCGGGTGGCAAATCCCGAACGCTCTCCACCACGGCGATGCGCCTGCTACTCTCGCTGTCCGCCCTCGCCCTCGCCGCACGGGCCATCCACGAGTCCGAGGTCGGCGTCGTCGACTGGCACACCAAGCTCGTCGGCGTCCCCCTCGACGCCTCACCGCCCGTGTTCCACGACGACGTCCTGCTCACGGCCACCACAAACAACGTCCTGGCCGCCCTCAACGCCACCGATGGCAGCATAGGTCCGTTTCGTTTCGTTTTCCGCGACCCGCGTTCCCGACTTCTGCAGTGTGGAGAAGCACCCACGACGCGCAGGACGCCATCCTGGGGTTCAAAGTGCACGACGACAGTGCGTCTCAGTTCTCGTCGAAACGCTCTCGCTGATTCAGTTCAGGCGTGTATGCCCTCTCTGGGCCCTCTGGGTCTACGCTACGCGTGTACGACGTATCGACCGGCCACCTCGTTCACGAAAAGCGACTACACGACCCCGCGGAGGGCAAAGTACACGACCCACCCACTCTCGGCATCGCCATGACGCTGGTCCGCGCGCAGGGTGGGGACCAAGCCGTCGTCCTCACGAACGGGGACACCGTTCGCTGCGTCCAGTCGAGCACAGGAGACACTATATGGCATTGGAGGTCCGAGGACCAGGGGTGAGTCGACCAACGGGCAAACCGTCCCTTTTTGACGTCCCTCGTGCAGCTCCCTCGTCATGTACACCCACATATACCCGGATACCCGCACCTCGACGCTCTACGTCGCCGGTTTCGCCAAGTCAGTCGCGTCGTACACGCTCCACGTCACCACGCTCGATCTCGCCACGGGTCGCGTCGTCGCGAGCGTCAACGTACCAGCCAACATGGCCAACGCCCTGACCGACTACATCCTCCTAGGCCCTGGACGAGCAGAGCCCCCGTCCACCGCCGACGCGTTCGGACCCTCTCTCGTCTGGCTCTCTCCTTCCTCGAACGCGCCGGGCGCCCCTTTTTCGCTCTTCTCGGCTCCGCTCTCGCCGTCGCTCCAAGGCAAGGCCTCGGCTCTTCCCGGCGCGCTGTACAAGCGCGTCCGGGACGTCGGCCTGTCGAGCGACGGGCTGTTCATGGCTTTCAGGGACGACGGCACGGCAGAGGTTTTGGCTTACGAATCCAGCGGCTCACCGGTGAGAGTCGTGCGGGACTTTGGTGACGCGGTGAGTCGCGTCGTCTGACGGGGGCGTTTGCGAGGTCGTACGCTGACTCATGTGCATGCAGACGCCATCCGCCTCTTCGTCGGGTTCGTACTTCGTCGGCGTGCCGAACGAAGACGGGAAGCCGTGTATAGGCAAGGTGGCTTGGTCCAGCGCTCACAACGTGAGTTCCGTCGGCTGTTCTCCGTCGCGATCTGAATTGGTGAATGCGAACGTAGCAAGCGACTTTCGAAGCGAGTTTGCAGGAGGGTATGGGTCAGATGACGGGCTTTACTTTCCCCTTCGAATGGAACGAACACGGAACCATTACACACGTTTGTGCATCCTTTTGTTCGACTGTCGAGTCTTACATATTCGTGTAGGTCGCATTCTCTCCTTCTACAGCGAACGAGGGCCCCCACAAACTTCTCCTTGTCACGTCGACCGGATCTCTCCAACTTTGGGATCGTAGCGTGCTACAGTGGGTGCGCGAAGAATCTCTCGCGACTGTGCAAACTGCCACTATCATTGAGCTTCCGCCTACGAGAGAGGAAGTAGGTGTCAGAGTCGGCGATAAAGGTGAAAGCTTTTGGAGCAAGATCGCAAGACAGGTCGGGGATGCAAAGGTGAGTTGCGCCCCGTTCGACCCGTCGCAGGTGCTTGACCCGTCGCTTTTCTCGCAGAACTTGCCTCACTACATCATCCACTTCGTGACGCGATTCGCGACCGGCTCCTACGCATCCCCGTCTTCTCCCGTCACCCTGGCGTCCTCTGGGCACTCTGCAGCGAGCCTACCTTACCTCGTCCCTAATCGTTCGCCTGCTTCGCCGCAAACGCTGGTCCGCGATCCTTTTTCGTTCAGGCAGCTGCTCGTTGTTTCGACGTTGCATGGAAAGCTCTTTGCGTTGGATACGTCGACTGGTGCGATCGTATGGAGTCGCCTTCTCGGGCTTGGGTGGGCCAGACAGGTCGGTGGCAGGATCGCGCCCGTCAAGGCATTCGTCGTACGCAGAACCCCGACCGGGGCGGAGGACGGAGTTTCGGAGAGCCAGGAAGGGATCGCTTTGGTCACGCAGAGAATCGCCGACAACGTGTGTGTGTTTTTTTTTCGCAGCATTCTGTTCATTGATTCGGAAATCGGGTAGTCTTTGGTGGACACCGTTGTTTTCCACTTCGACCCTTTGACTGGAGATGATATCAAGATCGTCGCGTCCAAAGACGACGAATCCGAAAATTCCCGCATTGGTGCTAAAGGCGCCGATGGTAGATG
>JBBPLT010000264.1:0-36627 GCA_038089955.1 Strobilomyces dryophilus | reverse complement strand
CTCGTGCCCCCAAGTACCAAGATGGCAAGGTGGTCAGCCTTCAGATCGACGATCTTCGGAAGCTCATGTCTCGTTGCATGGCGGAGCGGGGTATTCTGCTTGCCCAGCCCGAGCAAGTGGTAGCACTCAAGTTAATGGCTGTGGAGAAGCAGATGCGCGAAGGAAAACTAGCGACCCACTTGCCGATGAATCATTCCAAATCGATTTACGAGCACATCATGACGGTGTTGTCGCTCAGATCGGTATGTATAAGTATGTTCGAAGTTGCCTCTGCTGACCATCGGACTATGTCTGCAGGGAAATACGCACGAGAATGATGTATCTCGATTGTTGAGCCTTTCTCCTGCTTCGTCAAGCAAAGCAAACTCTATCGAAGCTGAGTGCGACGATGCCGTCAGCACTGATGCTCACAACGTTTCGGATAACGCCTCCAAGTGGCTGAGCCTTCAGAAGTGGCTCGGTCTTCATGCGCGAGACATCTTGGACGAAAGCGATGAAATCCTTCACGCCCGTTTCCAACTGGTTTATACGCTCGGCTTTCAGCAATACATGGATGGATTTCCTCACCGATGCACCATCACCCAGCAAGTCCTCGGGCTCGTGAAGAAACACATATACTCCCTCTCGAGACACGCATCAAGTTCCATCGAGTGTGACTGCGACTCGCCTGGGTCGTTTCCGCGCGTTCGCATCCTGCGACCCTCCGACGTCGGTCCGCGCCTGATATCAATGATCAAGGAAGATATCATGGCTGGGAAGCTTCCAAGTTTCAACTTTCGACACGTGTCTCCTTTCTTGCTCAACGCGATTCGGAGCTTTATATCCGACGAGGATGTCCTGCAGATTCCCGACACGGCAAGGGCGGTGGAGGAGTACGCCAAGGGGCCCGACCAGAGTCATCTCTGGGGTGGTCTGTTGTTACTCCGTGGTTTGCTGACTTCCAACATTCTTCTGTTTGCTCTCGCGGAACGGAGATGGCGCGTCGACTATGGTCTCATCCCGCGGGCGCGGTCGTGGTGGAACTTCGACCCATCGCTCACAATGCTTGCTGTTCCGTATCGGGCCAAGGACGTTCCGGCGCCACACACGCAGTTTGGCCACCCAGATCTCACCATCATTCTCACGTGCCTCTCTTACTACTACACTGGCCTCAGCGAGGAACAGCTAAGGCTTTCGTTCGAACTACTACAAGATCAGGACGATTTGTCCACGGAGTATTCACGTTGGATCGACGAGTATGATCCGGGAACGGTGCCAGAATGGCTTCTGAAACTCGGCGACATCAATCTCAGGTCGTCGGAGCGATGGGACAACGTCATCCTCCCGCTCTTCTTCAAGAATCAATCTACCATTGATTTCTATCTTTCGCGGGTCGTTTTCCCGAAGGAATTGAATGAATTTCCTTGGAAGATTTCTGGTTCCAGCTGGGATTTGGCAGAGAAGAGGGAGAAGCTCATAACGGGTGCGCGCCCCTCGTGGATCTCTAGTTTTTTTTTGGTCTGCTGAACTGTGTGGCAGGATTTTCGGGTACAAACGACGGTCAATGGTTGCTACCCATGTCTATCGCTCAACGCGACAGCGATCGCCAGAAGGGAACCAATGCAAGGGTTCTCGCGTATCTTCTTCGACCCGAAAACAACTCCTACGTGGTGACGCACGGCAGCGATCAACGATGGACGACACCCACCGTTCTCCAGCTGGTAGCCAACCAACAGCCAGACATTCGAATTTTACTGGATGTCGGCTCCCAGATCCTGGATCTTTCCAACCACGAAGTAGCATGGGCGTGGCTCAAGATCTCGCGCGGGACCGCTGGTGCCGTCTATTTCAACGAAGACGATGAATTGACGGTTCTCACTCGAAATGGGACGACAATGCTCATGTCTTTGTCCCCGCTCTCTCAGCAGCTGGAACGCTGCGTCGTGTACTTGGACCATGCACATACGAGGGGCACCGACGTCAAGCTGCCCATCGGATAGAGCGGCTGTTACGTTAGGTCCGAAGGTGACGAAGGACGCTCTCGTGCAAGGTTCGTTCCCACACGAAGTACGGTCGCCGTGTCTGACTTCACGATCTTCAGGTTGCATGCGGATGCGAAAGCTGGGGCATGGTCACTCGGTTGTATTCTTCGCGTCGCCGGAAGTCGATCGGGACATTCGTAGGGTAGCTGCGAAGACGGATCCATGTTCCCAGGTGACTACCGCCGACGTCTTATGCTGGGCGATACACGAAACATGGGCGGAAGTTAGTCAGCGAGCACCTCATTGGGCCAAACAAGGCATGGACCACAAGACCAGGCAGGATGCATGGGCCCGGTTTTGTGACGACGGCATCACGCCGACGCAGCTCTCAGACGCGTGGCTCCAGCCGGACGGCAGATCGCTCGCAGACCTGTACGCACCCCGTGAAGCTGAGAGGACCACCAGCGATCTGGCGGCGGTGCCAGGACTGCACCAACGTTGCAAGGACCTTGGAGTTCTGTCGCTTTCCAGGACACAAATAGACGAGGAACAGGAGCGGGAGGTGAAGCGCGAGCGAGAACGGGAACGCGAGGGGGGGCTGCCGCCCTTGGCCGAGCCAGCGCCGCATTTCCTCCATCCGGATGTGGTGACCTTCGTGAAGACCGGTCGCCTCCCTCCGTTGCAGCCTGGCAGCGCGCTCGTTCCGGTGTTCTCGACGCTCATGAGGAGCTCCGCGGTCACTCGGGACGCGGACGTCTGGAGTCCGCGTGTACTGGCGACGGTCGACTTTTGTACCACCGTCAAGTCAGAATCCACCCAAGGGACACTTGATCAGTACCTCCGACCCGTCCAATGGATCCTCACGAACAAAGCCCGCGAACGGGTTCTCGTTCTGCTCAGCCCGTTCGAAGTGGATCGGTTGCTGCCGGACATCAGGACGAGCGAGTTTGTCCACCTCCACCTGTACGCGCCTCGCACGGCGGAACGTATGAAGCCGTCGGATGATCTCAAGTTATACACCATCCCTCCTCTCCCCTCTGACTGGACGCCGCCCTGGGATCTGATTGACCAGCTGAACGTGTTCGCAGGGCAGTTGTACATCAGAGACTATCCGTCGTACCTGAGGCTCTGCCGCTTCCTGGACGTGCCGACCAAGGTGTCGCCGCACGAGGCGCCAGTGAGGCGGAACCTGTTCAACATCCCGGGGAGCTTTGATGATATGGAAATCACGTTCTCTGGCTCGCCGTTGCCTTTCGTGATGGCGCTGCTCGCCATTCGGACGCGGGGACGACCGTTTGAACGTACGCACATGGGCAGGATACTCCAGGGGCAGGTTTTGACGGAGAACGACTTTGGTCGGTAGAGCGCCTGTATCGCTAGAATTGGGCCTGACGCTTGTGCAACGGAAATGGGCACTCGATCTGACTTACATGGCGAGTCAATATTCAATAGCAAGTTGCATCGGCGCCTGCTATTTACACGATTGTCGACGAAACGGGAATCCAGTACACAGAATCTATGATAAGTCACTTGCGAGCAAGAGGCAAAATTTAAGTAGGAATGAGCCTTCGAACGTTCAGCGGAACCTGAGTACTTATGGTTGCACATCGCCTCTCGAGCATCTCGCTGGCCGTCGCCTCGCCCCACTGGCTGATTGGGTCATGCGTTGCCAAGGTCGGGCGATGCACTCTTTGGGCTGCAAGGGCGGACGGGAAATCTCAAGCGCATGTGCTGACAGTCAGGCTCGTCTGGTCCAGATCCAGAGAGTGAACTGTGAAGAGCCTGAATGGCCTATGGAGGCAGGGAGTGGTGAGTGGGCGCGCTGAATTAGGCGAGGACGAGTACTGCACGGGGCCGAGGACGAGCGATAAGGGTGGAGCCGCGAGCATGAGGATTTGCTGAGGCACTCCGTCGAGGTCAATCAGAGCAACGGCGAAAAGACTCCCAAGGGAGGTCCATGCAATGTGGAGTGCTCGAGTCCCCAAGCGTCGTAGTACTACGCGCGCCACGACTAGGAGGATCTACAACCAGGAAGCGGACCATTTCAGTGTGTCTGACTTGTGGACCTTGTACAAGTCTCGTCGATCCGACAATACTCAGCAGTCTAAGTGATGCCCCATTTCCAGTGTTCGAGAGTAGGTTCTCGGATGACAGAAAATCACTGTAGATAGTACGTACGGTACGATCCCCGGGCCCTAGGGCTGGAGACTGCCTAGGGTTGTGCACGGATACGGGTAACACCGCGGTGTTCAGAGTATGTACGCCGGGTATTCACGGGTATCCGTGCCTCCGGCGACTACATAGCTTACGCGTACCGGCGGTCGCCGCTTCGGTTGTGAATCACATTTACTTCGTTCACTACGACTTCCAAGGACGTTCAATACACCCAGCCTGGAACCAAGCCAACTTTACAAGCGGCACCATAGAGTTGCGTGATGACTTGTAACCGCCAGCATAAACATATAGCCATGGCCCCACCCGACGATGAACACTGAGCGCTGAGCAACCAGTGGACCTGTCGTCGCGCGTCTGGCGAGGTCTCCCTCAAACTGTGCCTTATGGACACACAGACACTTTCTTCCCATACAAAGGCTATCACCGGGCTCAAATCCCTTTTCCAAGTTCATTGCCGTCCCCAATGACCAGCCTGTTCTTCCACTGGTGGACAAAGACACGCGTGAGCCTTTCATTTCTTCCAGCTTGCGCGCTCCCCCACAATCCACTTTCACTTCAGCCTAGGTAACCAACGCGATCTTCACGTCGGCCAAGACATTGAACCTAGCGGTGGTCTTCTGCTCGGTTTAGACTTCTACCATGGCGTCCAACCGCGCACTGACGCGTTGGGTGCAATCTCACCACCCTCAAACACGAGGAAAGACGTACTTTTCACCCCCTCTGAAGTAAGTACTTACTACTTAGTCGATATAGGTGATCACTGGCGCTCTTCGAACTGGGCTGTGCTAATTGGGCAAATCCACTGCTCATCTCTCCCTATACGCACGCCGCGGCATTTGCTCGAATTTTCACCGCCGAGCCAAAACCGGTGCTATCGCCATTTGCTGTCTCCTAGTTGTTGTCTCCCCTCACGACGACAAGTTTCTTTTGTTCGCCGAGCGCTTCTCCGAACTCGCCCACTCCTCCCCTCGTGCCACACACTCGCGAAGTGGTAGGTGTGACAGAAAACATTTCATCGTCATCCCAGAAGTCTCAAGTTGTGTACGAAGCGGAACGCGGACCATTAACGATGACGTCCAAACGCTCGATATTGCCGACGAAGATGAGTAGAGTCCCGGGTCTGAGCGCGTTACGCGTGCAAGGGTCGCGTTGTCTTCGCAATCCACCAGACGCACGACAACGACCATTCAATCCGTTGATGATTAGGAATACGCGACTCAAGATTTGGAGGGGAGTTCCGAACCCACTGCGACGACTTGCGGCAAGCGGAAGACACCAACTACATAAAATCACTAGCTAGTCGGTAAAGACTGAAGGGCTGAATAAAGTCATTCGTTAGTTGCCTAACCCGCGCGAGTTTCTGCCACACCGCGGGTAGCTGAACATACCGCAGGTAGGACGGGTCGTGGCCAACCCGTACCCGTGCGGGTACGGAGTTGGTCACCCGGCCCGCGGTGTTACGTGAGCAACCCTAAGACCGCCGAGATGCATGGTAAACAATTCCCGGTCCACCCTGGTCGCCTCGGAGGGCACCATGACCAAGCTACCCCAGGCTACCACTGACGACCTCATTCACCGCGAACCTACTGGTTCACCAGCATTCATTCATACCATAAAATCATTGAAATGTGTTGTTGCCTATGTTTTCGGACATTTCGACCCTGGCGACCAGACGGTTTATACCTCGGAGAACGAGCGTCTGGTTGTGCTTGCGGTATGCGCTGCCAGTCATGCCTATGCTACCGTGTCTGCGGAAGCTCCGATCAAGTTCACTGGATTCACATCGCCAAGATGTTGGATAATTTACAACCCTCTGAGATACACATGAACCGTGGTCGAGTCATCTGCCAGTTGCGAGGAATGCAAACAGGAGGTGCGTTCGTAGGATCCTTATAGATCCTTGCTAATGATGATCTGTAGATGTCCTCCTGTTTTTCGTTCGACATCAAAATGTCATGATTATTCTCATGAAGCGAGAGAATTCCATGCTGTGCGAAGCACTCCAGTTATCACCACACAATGTTGTATGGGACATTGAAGGGTCCTCACATCCCGGGTCATCTGTTGAGATGCTCAACGCAGTATTTGATGACGAGCACTTCCAATCTGAACTTGCCACATATCTCTCTCACGCAGACGTTGCCGACGCCAATCATCTTTTCCCTTCTCCGATCGATCCCCAGTACATCGATACACTTTTCAATGACGTCCTGCACTGTACCCGTTACCCTGCTGATGGTCCACGCACCGCTAAACATCCCTGCAACCACTTAGGTGATGAGTTGAAGATCGACGGTAGAGACAAGGGCAGGCATCAATCGCCACATCGATGGTTTTATATCATGGCGATGATCAGAATGTTTGACAAGCGTGCTCTTGGCTGTGCTTCCTACGGTCAATTCCTGCTATTCTTCGTATGCACCCTTGCAAGTGATGAAAGCGCTAGTGGTCTCTCCAGTGATCTTCTCCGCCAGATGTCATCTCTGATTCTATACCATCTGGCCAAGCTTGGAACCTTTGTCGCTGACTGGCTCTCTGACATGGTCTTCAAGGCGCATGCTTACCTTCTGGATATTCTCGACGTCAGGTGGAGGAAAATAAATGCCGCCTTAATCCCATTTCAGAATCCTTCGCAGGAAGAACTCACAAGAGATACAACACTCTCCCTCCTGAACAGTCATGAATACATTCGCGACACTCTTGAAAATGCAGCATGTGAATCCACCCATACTCCATTCCATCCAAACCATTGTCGCCGCGGAACTATCGAAGATTTCTTGTCTTCGCACGGAGCCTTTTTTGACAAGGCATTCGAAGCTGACCCAGATGTTACTTTATCTGATGTCGAGCGACTGGTTGAGCAGGGTATTGACGATTGGCTTGCCCACATCACGGATGTGGACGAAGCATGTTTACAACTCGAGATATTGATGGATAAGTACTTGACGCAGACTCGTTTGTCGATCTTTGCAAACCCAGAGGATAGATCTATCAGGTTGCTCACAGGACTCGAGCTTTATGTTGCACTGGATAAGTTAGCCGTGAGGGAGATTCCAATTCTCGCCGATTATCCGCCAGGAATTCCTATTTCCCTCTTGGAAAGACTATTCCTGCGCAAGACGACGAGCCTACATCGATTTTCCTGTATTTATCAGTATATCTCTGCCCGCCATTCCAACTCACGTCCTGGGTGGTCCGCGTTTTCAAATGAATTTACCGAAGACAGCCTCCCAGTCCGTTACTATGATCAGTCCCCACATCATCAGCAGCTCCGAGTCAAAACCCGTATTGGAGAAGAGTTTATTCGACAAAATGCCGAACACGTGGGCCCCGGACATGGGTATGGCAACCTCGCATGTACTTTTTGTGGACAAAGGTGCTCATAGGATTTACCAAAAGGTCTTGTCAAGCCAAAGGAATGGCGCCAAAATCACCACTGCACTTCTCGCCGTTACATGCAAAAGTTGTCATCTTTGAGCTGCAATGCCCAGTGTGCATCCGTGCATGGCGTTCTGCCACACCCCGTATTCTGCGGAATTTTGATTTTCACTTCTTCACTCGCGACTTGCTCGATGGAGGTGAAGGATATAGTCTGCTGATGCAATTTCCTACATTGCAGTCATATTTTGTCGGTTACCAGGGACCATCCCTCCACTTCCAGATCCATTTTGCTTTCTATCCGAAAAGTCTTGGCAATAATCCGACCTTGGGCTATCTTGCACAACATCCAGATACGCTCTACCCAAAGAAGCAATCAAGCTCTTTCTCAACATGGCCGCCAGAAGAAAGGTGGTACAGAGACTGGGACGTCTTATTTGACTTTGTTTTCGAACACGCGTCTAACAACTTAAAGCAATACATGCGCCATACCAATCATACTCCCAATGATGTTGTGGCCGTTCAAGCAGACTGTCCAGCATATCTCTCCAAAGATGAATTCATTGCATTTGCACACTTGCGGAGTGGAGGTTTACTCCAATGGCTCAACATTCTCCAGGCTCTACGAGGCAGAGCTCTGAACTTCCGCCGCCATGAAGTTCATTTCCTCCTCACACATGCAACCATTCAAGTTGGACCACTCAACCGAATTACAGGTGCATGGATCTGGCATGAAGAGCTACAGGACTCATCCTTTTGCAACGTCCTTTTAGATGAAATTACGAACTTGTTTTTGGATGCTGAATCTGGCTCGGTCGACACGGCGCTGATGAATACTGTCTCTCTGCTGCTCACTCGTGTCCTTGCCTCGAGTCCCAGTGATGATATCTCTGGGAGAGTGATCTCACTTCTTCGAAATGTACGCAGCAAGATGTTTGATTGGGTGCAGGAGCTATCATATGACCCAGCAAACGCTCTTACAACTGGCAAACGCAGGATTTTCTGGTTAGATATGGCTACCAGTTGTCGAAGCACATTCGACACTGACCCTTCCACTCTCCACAAACACTTTTGTTCCGCAAAAGATGTTGATGCCCTACTTTATTGTGCCCTGCTGATACACGTACTTCGCACTGGTGTGTCTTATCTCTAAACATTGAGTGCTCCTAACACTCATTGGCTTCTGCTCATCAGATCTATCTGATACCTACTCGGCAGGTACCTACTCGGCGCTGCTTCTTGAGCGAGACAACCTCATGTCGTTCGCTCTCGAGGAAACTTTCGAAATTATCCTAGCTGATCCATCAGACTATGGTCCCGACCTGGCGGCTCACAGAATTTTCACCACCTACCAGCCCAGTGCGGACAGATGGGAACAGTTACGAAATTCGAATGCACGTTGGATTACGTGCAGAACCAAAGCAACAGTTGATCGACCATCATGCACAATGCACATTAACCTGCTTGATGGGGTCCTCCGGGTAAATGGTCAGCCACTGGGCGACCTGCACAATACAATACGGAAAAGTGGTCGCTTGGAAGGGTTCTTCAGTGATGTATGTATGCTCTTGATAACCCTTAATAAAATGCTCCTAATTTTCACTTGCAGCAAGGGTTCTTTATTGTACCGTCCAACCTCCCGGGCATGGATTTCATGTCTACGATAGATGGCATCAAGGTAACGGCTTGATCCAACTGGATGGATGGCGGCTCAAATAGACAACGCAGGTGCACGCTTCACTGAGGGACGATGGTTTGGCGTTACAAGTGCAAAAGGAGAAAACGAATGAGATTGTCCAGTGGATTCCCTTCAGAATATTGCGGAATGACCTTCCACCGGCAATTGTCAACAGTCATAATTGCTGGTGGAACCTGTCAACAAAGATCATTGAGATACAACCTGTCGAACAACTCCGGGAAGAATCTACGGCGAACTGGAAGGTTGATTGTACTTCCAGGCAATATCGCATTTGCAGTGGTCGTGAGATCCTTGTGGACATGCGAAGTCCAACATGGGCAGCAGTTTCTAAATGCTTCGAATGCCTCACCAATGTCATCCGAAGCTCAGGCGGCGGCGGTACCATCCAGAACAAACCCAAAGACCTTCTGATTAATAGTACTGCATCGCCAACCACTGATTCTAACCAATCTGCAATCTCGCTACGACTGTGCGTCGCGTTGCCGCGCTATGGATTATCCTTCTTTGTCAACGACGAGGAAGAGCTCGAGTCCAATGATTTCAAGGACATGGTTTACGACCAGAACAAATATGTTGGGGCGCTGTTTGGTTTAGAGAATGTCCTTGTTCTTCGGCCAAAGACTCACCTATTAGGAACTCTAGTCCCAGAAGCATTCATTCACCGGCGCGTCCTTATACCAAGTGGCAGCCCAACAAGAGATGGTGATCTGGTTCGCATTGACATCAGTCAAGATATAGGCCGCGATGAACCGCTGTATCACACGTACCTCGTCGACACTGAACTGGGTTGTTTCGTAGGTGATGGCAGCTTCGCAAGTACACGATTTCTTGCCAAGCTACACCTCGCAACGGACCGCCATCGTCCAGACCCATTGACGAGGAAAACTGGTGCTCAGGCCGCACTCTGTCTTTTGCATCCTGCAGGTTGGCGGTCAATCATTGAATCCACTCTGGCCGAAGACCAGAACCAAGATGGCAAAAGTTCGGCGCTGCGCGTTCCCACGGAAGCAGGGCTAGCTGTTCCAATCCCACTTGATCAACTCATCCACACTCGACCAGCACCAGATCTACTGTCTCGTTGCACCCTACCTCGCTACAGTTGCGGGACACCGTCAGATGATGTCCCCACATTGGATAATCTATTCTCCTCTCTCTATCCGACCTCATCCTTTCAACGGGAATATGTCACCCACCTCAATGCCAGCGCACAACACGTTTGTGTAGTCTCTCGAACGGCTCACAAGGTTGTTGGAGACAATGTTCTCGATGAATTGAAGAAGCACTACGTGGAGTGTAGAGGTAACTACATGGATTCGCTGGACATTCTGGAGAACAGTCTTGGTCCAACGGCCAACCCACGTGAACAGGCATGCGCCCAATTCGGTCAGTGGCCGCCAATTACCGCGGATGTTCTCCTCCGCTATCTCGCGTCCAACTCTTCTGTTGACGTCCCTCGTTGCTGGAAAAGGTGCTTGACGTCGTTGGCACTACTGCTTTTGGATCTCCAGCGGGCACGGAGATTGCTTCGTTTTGCGCTGGATGGCCTCGAAGAAGAGTTCTCGAAGGAGTTGGAGAATGAAGGATGCGACGGCTGGGATCCTGAACAGCATCCAGATTGGCTATTGATTCAGGTGCGTTCTGAATTTCTTGGCACCCATCTCTACTAACTTGGCTTCTTGCAGATTCAAGGGAATTTTTTGATCCGTCGCGCTCAGGTCGACGCGGCAATGGAACTCATGTCCCCGACGTCCGGAGAAAATACGGTGATGCAAGTGAACATGGGGGAAGGCAAATCATCCGTGATAATTCCAATCGCTGCTGCGACCCTGGCCGATGGCAAACAGCTCGTCCGCGTCATTGTCCCGAAAACGCTGACGACCCAGATGTTCAAACTTCTGGTTGCTCGCTTGGGTGGACTTGCCAACAGGCCCATATACTACCTCCCCTTCTCTCGTGCCCCCAGGTATGGCAGAGATGGCGAGATAGTCAGCCTTCAGATCGACGATCTTCGCAAGCTCATGTCTCGGTGCATGGCACAGCGGGGTATTCTGCTTGCCCAGCCTGGACAAGTGGTAGCACTCAAGTTGATGGCCGTGGAGGAGCAGATACGTGAAGGAATACAAGTGACTAACTTGCCGATCAATCATGTCAAATCGATTTACAAGCACATCACGACAGTATTGTCGCTCAGATCGGTATGTATAAGCATGTTCGAAGTTGACTTCACTGACCATCGGGCTACACCCGCAGGAGAATACGCACGAGGATGACACATCTCAATCGTCGAGTCTGGCTTCGTCAAGCAAAATGGTCTCTACGCAAGCTGACGGCGATGCTCATAGCACGGATGCTCATAGCATTTCTGATAACGCCTCCAAGTGGCTCAGCCTTCAAAAATGGCTCAATCTTCATGCGCGAGACATCTTAGACGAGAGCGATGAAATTCTTCACACGCGTTTTCAGCTGGTTTACACGCTGGGCTTCCAGCAATACATCGATGGATATCCTCACCGATGCACTATTACTCAGCAAGTCTTCAGGCTCGTGAAGAAACACGTATACTCCCTTTCGAGACATGTCCCGAGCTCCATCGAGTGCGAGTGCGACTCGCCTGGGTCATTTCCGCATGTTCGCATCCTGCGACCCTCCGACGTAGGTCCGCGCCTGATATCAATGATCAAGGAAGACGTCATGTCCGGGATGCTTCCGAGTTTCAACTTTCAATGCGTGTCCCCTTTCTTGCTCGACGCGATTCGGAGCTTCATATCCGACGAGGATGTCCTACAGATTCCCGACACGGTGAGGGTGGTGGAGGAGTACGCCAAGGGGTCCGACCAGAGTCATCTCTGGGGTGGTCTGTTGTTACTCCGTGGTCTGTTGACCTCCAACATCCTTCTGTTTGCTCTCGCGGAACGGAGATGGCGCGTCGACTATGGTCTCATGACCCGGGGACGGTCGTGGTGGAACTTGGACCCAACGCCCACGATGCTTGCTGTTCCGTATCGGGCCAAGGACGTTCCGGCACCACACACGCAGTTTGGCCACCCAGATCTCACCGTCATTCTCACGTGCCTCTCTTACTACTACACTGGCCTCAGCGAGGAACAGCTGAGACTTTCGTTCGAGCTACTACAAGATCAGGACGACCCGTCCACGGAGTATTCACATTGGGTCAACGAATATAATCCGGGAACGGTGCCAGAATGGCTTCAGAAACTCGGTGACATTAATCTCAAGTCATCGGAGCGATGGGACCACATCATTTTCCCACTTTTCTTCAAGAATCAGTCTACCATTGATTTCTACCTTTCGCGGGTCGTTTTCCCGAAGGAATTGAATGAATTTCCTTGGAAGATTTCTGGTTCCAGCTGGGATTTGGCAGAGAAGAGGGAGAAGCTCATAACGGGTGCGCCCCTCGTGAATCTCTACTTTTTTTGGTTGACTGAGCTGCGCGGCAGGATTTTCGGGTACAAACGATGGTCAATGGCTGCTACCCATGTCTATCGCTCAACGCGACAGCGACCGCCAGAAGGGAACCAATGCCAGGGTTCTTGCGTATCTTCTTCGCCCTGAAAATAACTCCTATGTGGTGACGCACGGCAGCGATCAACGATGGACGACACCCACCGTTCTCCAGCTGGTAGCCAACCAGGAGCCAGACATTCGAGTTTTGCTGGATGTCGGCTCCCAGATCCTGGACCTCTCTAACAAGGAAGTGGCATCGGCGTGGCTGAAGATTTCGCGCGGGACCGCTGGTGCCGTTTATTTCAACGAAGACGACGAACTAACGGTTCTCACTCGAAATGGGACGACGACGCCCATGTCTTCGTCCCCGCTCTCTCAGCAGCTGGAGCGCTGCGTCGTGTACTTGGACCATGCACATACGAGGGGCACCGACGTCAAGCTGCCCATCGGATCAAGAGCGGCCGTTACGCTGGGTCCCAAGGTGACGAAGGACGCTCTCGTGCAAGGTTCGTTCCCTCACGGAGTACAATCGCCGTGTCTGACTTCGCGATCTTCAGGTTGCATGCGGATGCGAAAGCTGGGGCATGGTCACTCGGTTGTGTTCTTCGCGTCGCCGGAAGTCGATCGGGACATTCGTAGGGTAGCTGCGAAGACGGATCCATGTTCCCAGGTGACTACCGCCGACGTCTTATGCTGGACGATACACGAGACATGGACGGAAGTTAGTCAGCGAGCACCTCATTGGGCCAAACAAGGCATGGACCACAAGACCAGACAGGATGCATGGGCCCAATTTTGTGACGACGGCATCACGCCGACGCAGCTCTCAGACGCATGGCTCCAGCCTGACGGCAGATCACTCGCAGACCTGTACGCACCCTGCGAAGCTAAGAGAACCTCCAGCGATCTGGCGGTGGTGCCAGGACTGCAGCAGCGTTGCAAGGACCTTGGAGTTCTGTCGCATTCCAAGGCAAAAATAGACGAGGAGCAGGAGCGGGAGATGAAGCGCGAGCGAGAACGGGAACGCGAGGTGGAGCTGCCGCCCAGGGCCGAGCCAGCGCCGCATTTCCTCCATCCGGACGTCGTGACCTTCGTGAAGACCGGTCGCCTCCCTCCGCTGCAGTCTGGCAGCACCCTCGTTCCGGTGTTTTCGACGCTCGTGAGGAGCTCTGCAGTCACTCGGGACGCGGACGTCTGGAGTTCCCGTATATTGGCGACGGTCGACTTTTGTACCACCGTCAAGTCAGAATCCACCCAAGGGACACTTGATCAGTATCTCCGACCTGTCCAATGGATCCTCACGAACAAAGCCCGCGAACGGGTTCTGGTTCTACTTAGCCCGTTCGAAGTGGAACAGTTGCTGCCGGACATCAGGATGAGCGAGTTCGTCCACCTCCACCTGTACGCGCCTCGCACGGCGGAACGTATGAAGCCGTCGGACGATCTGAAGCTATACACCATCCCTCCTCTCCCCTCCGACTGGACGCCGCCCTGGTATCTGATTGACCAGCTGAACGTGTTCGCAGGACAGTTGTACATCAGAGACTATCCGTCGTACCTGAGGCTCTGCCGCTTCCTGGACGTGCCGACCAAGGCGTCCTCGCACGAGGCGCCAGTGAGGCGGAACCTGTTCAACATCCCGGGCAGCTTGGAAGAGATGGAGATCACGTTCTCTGGCTCGCCGTTGCCTTTCGTGATGGCGCTGCTCGCCATTCGGACGCGGGGACGACCGTTTGAACGTACGCACATGGGGAGGATTCTTCAGGGGCAGGTTTTGACGGAGAGCGACTTTGGTCGGCAGGAAGTCGTCGGGGAGCAAGTTCGTTGAGGGGTTGCCTAGAAGTACTGTACCTACGCGTGACGTGGAGTTGAGTTGGATCATCGCGTTTGGATGGGTGCGGATGGCCGTTCCGATGGGCCGAGTTCCGTACCGCAGGCCTGCGGTTTCGCCATTCTCTAGTGGCAGAACAGTCGTAGCCCTTCCGTCACATTCTTTTCGATTCCTTGACTATTCCCCCACCCTATCATTTCGACTATGTACCAAGTTGTTGTGCATTGATTCTTTGCTTTGACCACCACGCCTTGGCGTCGTGAGATTTACCTGTACTGTACTGTTCGTTGACAAATTCTGTAAGCAAGTCACGGAACGCGGATGCTCATGCGATCGCGACTGGCAGTGGCGTCTTGAATGACACAACGAATCAGATGAGATCGTTGCCCTCGTTGGTCGCTCGCAGTTCAGTACTAGTTTACTAGTTTCGAAACCCAGAGTATAACGTGGTCACAAGAGATGATCACGATAAGGCGCACAGAATTACATAGCGTAACCATACTAACCGAGGAGAGAACCGTCATCGCGAGAGTATACATTCCAGTGAAACAAAATGTGAGGAATAAGTCCGACACTGAAAAGACGACACCGCCGTCGTCGGATGTAGACCCGAGAGAAGTACCCTCCGTGACCCTCTCCAGATAGCTGGCCCAGGACTCGCAAGCGATACAGACCTTGATCGATATCAGCCACCTTATTTTCGATCATGTTGCGTATGTTGACTCTTCACCACTTACACCTTCGTCACTCGTCCTGCACGTACACAGACCATTACAATTACATAAGCATTCGTAGATTAGATTCCGTCTCTCTTTCTTTCTTTCTTTCCTCAGCGTTCCATCACCTTTCGTGACAATCGCTGAGGTACGTTGCTCAGACATACGTTTCTCTCTGTTACTCACTAGTTTACCTAGTCGTACTCGTGTGCTAGGTAATACAGCGTTCCATCACCTTTTGTGATGATCGCTGAGTCATACTCGCATGCTAGCTTGTACAGGTTATGAGCCCTGAGCTCTAACTCTAGAGCTCAGAACTTATGACATGCTTGCACCAATACCAATTTCGTCACACCTTCAGGTCTCGATCAATTTTGACTGCATACAGACAACATACATCATCAACATGGGCAAATATGATCATATATGCGAGCTAATGGGGGCTGAAACCTATCCACAATGGAAAAAGCAGATGACCCTGGCACTTCAGGGGGAGTGACTCTGGGATCACTGCAGTAGCAGACAGGACCCTCTAGACTTTGTGGATTTCGCCTCATACTTACCAAAACTGGCCAATCCAGCTGCAATCACAGACACCGAGAAGGAGAAAATCCTTGACTGGCTTGCTAAGGACGTGCAGGCTAAAGCCCTTATCAATAGGAAAATTTCCAGATCCGTAGCATCCCTTCTCAACAAGACTAAAACCGCCTGTGACCACTGGAATGTGTTAGCCTCCCATCACGCATGCATTGACATCCTGTCGCAATATGAGCTGCATTCGCGTGTATGCTCAGAAAAACTTGCAGATGCGGAGGACGCAATGTAGAGACCGGTAGGTCTCTAGGGTTACATTTGGACCTTTCCTACCATTCCATGCGTGCTACGGACACTACTCATAGTTTTGCTTCATTTCCGGACTCTCTCACTTCGCTCTCAGACTCTTAGAGACTGTTCAAGCGATGTTGGCATGGCCTGAGCGTAAGTCTGGCCTATTGGTCCTTCCTTGGCCCATGTCGGTCCTTGTCAGTCCTTCCATTCGAAAGCCGGTCTTTCTTCTCTTCATTTCAGACTTATTTCCTTGCATTATCACACTAATTACGGACTCACTGACCATCGGTCGTCGCTGTCTGCAGACCAATGATGTTGGTCTTTACATACATTCGCTCTCACACTCGTTTCGTAGTTTCGGCCTCGGCCGAGTATAAAATGTTGTACTTAGTGTCATAAGGAGGAGCTTCCTTTTGCTCACCAACGACCGTCACCGTTCTACCGACCGTTTCTCCACCGTTGTAGAGCGCTAGCTCACTCTACAGTGCTATCCATGCGTTTTCCCATCATCCATACATCATTCTAAGCCCCTAGACCTCGCCCCGAAACCATCCAATCGCCCCGAAACTATCCCAGGCCTTGCGCCTTATAAGACCGACGTTCTCAGGGCTAAGACCGACGAAGACCGACATTTTTCCCACGCCCCGAACCACTCTCGGGCCATAGACCGAGAAGACTGACGCTTTTTCCCACAGTCCAGACTATGCATCGGTCCACTCCACGGCTCTCGGGTCACTTTCTTTTACTTCGGGCCACTCTATTTAGACATTCCCCTGTACCTGACAGTGCCCTGCACCTTAGTTTACAAGCCCCGACGATTCTCGGGCCTACTTAAGGTCATTTAGTGTATTTACACATGTATCTACCTATCTCCCTTTACCTTACCTTCTACCATCCGTTTACTACCCATCAGACCACCTGAAAACCCTTCCTATCGCCCAAAAACATCTTCCCTTCCATCCTCGGCCTCTCCTCGACCTCTCCAACCTCGACCGCACTTTGGACTTTTCGGACTCCGCTTTCCCGCGCCTTCGGTCCAAGCATCGGTCTGTTCTAGGGCTTCTCGGACTTCAGCAAACGTCTCGGGCCCCCTTTTGGGTCGAGCATATTGCACCTACAGACCCACACCTGCTATCCTCCCCAAGGAGGATTGCCGTTTTACAACGGTCTCGGTTGTCGATGCTTGCTCAGAGTTGATTGCCCTTGCCACTCCTGGCCCATTTGCCACCATTCTTGACTCTGGTGCTACCTCCCATCTCATTAAGGACTGGGGGTATTTCATCAACTTCGCACACGAGGATCGGCCTCTGGTCAAAACAGCGAATCAGGGAACGTTACAGACCTCTGGACATGGGAGCTGTGTTGTCAAGCTCACCCTTGGTGGAGACATTTACTGTCTCACACTTCGGGACTGTTTACATGTGCCAGGTGCACTCTTAAATTTACTCTCCATTGGCCACATGCTCAATCATGGCTGGGGTTGTGAGTTTAAAGGTGCATCAGGTACACTGCAGTGTTTCTTATCTCACTGTGGTTGTTACGATCGCTGCCCCATGACCAGCATCTACAATGGACTTCACGTCTTTTCTTTCTCCTTCTTATCTTATCTTTCCTCTTATCTAATCTCTTTATCTTATCATCAGGATCAACAGCCTCAGCCTTGCCCTCTGATCTCTGCACCACCGTCACTCACTTCACCTTCATCATTCACCCATGCTTGACGCATCCCTTGACACAGCCCAGTGCTGTGTATGCTTCCCTTCCATTCTCCCACCACCGCATGGCTGTGGTATGCTTCCCTTCTTTCATTTGCTATGACGCATGTTTCACCCTTGACACACGTTTCAGCCACACTCCTGCACCCAGGGCACAGGGTATGGACTCTTAATAGACGAGACGTATTATGTAAACCTATGTACTCCATGAATATATAAACCCAGTGAACAATGGCTGGCATCCCCAGTCTAGTTCACTTGGGTATCCTCCTCTCTAAGGCCCCAGCCTAGATTCCAACTCTCTTCCCCTTCCAAAGAGTATTGGTTGACAAGTGGTAACTCGAGGACATCAGGTCTTAGGGTTGTATCAGTGGTGAGGTTCTTGGAGCGGTTCCCCTTATGGATAATCTTTGCTACCTGCCAGTCTGCTTCTTGCACCCCGATACCCTTCAGACTCAATCCCCTCTCTACACAGAGCTTTCTGCATATGCTGGCCCTGAAATTTTGACCCTGGTGAAGCTGCCTGTGACATGGGACACTTGGCATGCCTGTATGGGTCACCCAGGAGCTGAGCTCGCTCGTCATCTTCTGCTTGTTGCCATGGGAGTCACTGTTGATGTTGATGTTCCTCCAAGTCATTGTGAACCATGTATTTTGGCGAAGCATCCTCACCAACCTCACCTGTCCTCCTCTACTCTGTGTGCTGCACGCATGCTAGATCTCGTTTACTCTGACGTCTGCAGACCTTTTCCTGTTCAAACTCTGCATGGGAAGCATTATTTCATCATCTTCCTTGACAACCACACTCATCTCATTGATGTGCAATTGCTTGCCTCTAAGGATCAAGCTCTTGATGCTTGGAACATTGTATGTGCCAAATGGAAGAACTTCGCTGAGCACCGAGTGAAGGTTTTTCGCTCTGACAATGGTGGGGAGTTTCTCAGTTCTGCCTTTGACAAGGCGCTCCAAGAGGTGGGGATTTCTCGTCAGCTTTCTGCCCCCTATAGTCATCAACAAAACAGGAAAGCTGAACAGGCTCTACGCACTCTTCAAGGCTGTGCGCTTGCCATGTTGGAGGCAGCTCATCTGCCCTCTTACCTTTGGGGTGAGGCTGTCTTGACAGCCGGATATTTATGGAATAGAACAGAATCTTCCATCTTATGTACCATCTGGGAAAACCCCATTCGAGATGGTCAATGGTTGAAAACCTGATTTGGCCCACCTCCAGATCTTTGGGTCCTCCTGTTGGGCTCGCATCCCCACAGAGTTACAGCGCAAACTCGGTCCATGGTCGCGTTGTGCTATATTCATGGGCTATATGGATGGTGTCAAAGGCTATCGTGTCCATGATTGGTCCTCAGGTGTTTTTTTTACTGTGTGGGATGTCATCTTTGATGAGCGAGACCCCTCTGTGGCGGATGATAGCTCTGATGATGAGGAGGATTCTTCCCCATCACTCTCTTCCCCTTCTTCTCTTCTCACTGATCCACCTGCTCCCACCACATCTGTTCCAGAGCCAGTGAATGCACCCCGTCGTTCAGGTAGACAGCATGTCCTGACAAAAAAGGGGGCTGCCTGGGCAGCCGATCTAGCTGCAATTCGTGCACGCCTTGATGCTCTGGTCGAACGACGTTGTAAAACAGCGATCCTCTCTGTGAGGACAGCAAGTGTGGGTCTGTGGGCATGATAGGCTCGACCCAAAGGGGGTCCGAGATCATTTGCTGATGTCCTAGAGGCTCTGGGATGGACCAACACTTGGTCCGAAGGCGTGGGAAAGCGGAGTTCGAAAGTCCAAAGGTGCGAACTCGGTCGAGAAGGTCTAGGGAGTGTTGAGGATGAAGGGAGGATGGTCTGTAGGTGATCTAGAGGGTTTTCGGGCGGTCTGACAGGTGGAAAAAGTGCAGGTAAAAGGTAGATACATGTATAAATACATGAAAAGGCCTTAAGTAGTTGTCAGGCCTTGTAACTAATGTCTGACACGCTGTCAGGTACATAGAGGACATTTGATCGGACCATGGGAAAAAGCGTCGGTCCACTGATTTCTGTGTCATGGAAGGCTTGGGCTGGTCTGGTGGTCATCAGGCAAGGCCTGGAAGGCAGGAGAATGGATGGATATCACTGTAGAGCGCTCTGGAGCTCTACAACAGAGTTCTGGACATGCTGTTCCATTTCCATGATCTGCTTCCTTTGACTCTTTGTCTCCTTTTGGCCATGGACACCTGCACCCCATCTAGTAGAACCCTCAACCCTGAAGGTTCCCACCCCTTGCCTTACCTGTATATATAGTCGGGTACTTTCTTCCATGTTCCCTAGCTAGTTCTACACCTACCCAGCCTAGTAATCTAGTATCACTTCCATGCATTCCCATACGCATGAGACCATTTGATCTAGCCAACGCTATTGAACCCTTGACCCTGGTCTAGCCGTTGCTACTAGGACTCACTCTTATTGCCTTGTCCATAAGACTTCACTTTACTTCAAGTGAGCGCTGCTAGGTTACTATGCAACCAGCGTAACACTCTAGGTGACTCACTTCAAGTGGGTGAGGTTTCTGTTTTGGCTGCAATAGATCCAGCAAGGTGGGTTGTCCTTATGACTTGTTGGGTGATGGGAGGAAAAGGGGAAGCGGGGGTTCTGGAACATCCAGTGATTCTTTGGGATTGGTTGGAGGGGACTTCAGAAGGAAAGGAGAAGAGTCTGGATGGCTGGGATTCATCGTCAAAGGAGTCTGCCCAATACCTGGAAGGAATGTTGTTTTTCCTTAGGTGTCTCCCTTCTCCAACATGGAGGGGAGGGTGAAGTAAGCTAGTTCTTTTGTTACGCTTGGTGCATAGAACTTAGCAGTGTTCCATCTGAAGTGGAATGAAGACTTATACTCCAAGGGTCTCATATTGTCTTCCTAACAAGCAGTTGCTAAGAACTAGGTGTGGATTGTGTGGAACTAACTTAGAACTACTAGTACAGGGCATCAGGTATTTATATGTTCTGGATAGAGGTGGGAACTATGAGGACCAAAAGAGAGATACCCTAGAGGAGTAAATGGATGTCCATGCGGAAGGAGTCAAGTACTGTGGGTCAAGTCAGAAACAAAAGGGGAATGGAATGTGGAATGGCAATGGGTTCCAAGTGGAATCAGGAGAAGTGGAACGTGGTGTTAGTACAAGCAATAAGGTAACTGCAGAACATGAGGCACAAAGGAAGAAATAAAGTGGCAGCATATACCGAAACATCTAAAGGGGCTGATTGTCTAGGAACCATGTGAATTCCTGACAGAAGAAAGCTTGCCCTTTGGGGGTGATTGTAACAACAACAGCTACCCATATTGTTACGCTGGTTGCGTAGTAACCTAGCAGCGCTCACTTGAAGTAGAGCAAAGTCTTATGGACAAGGCAATAAGAGTGAGTCCTAGTAGCAACGGCTAGACCAGGGTCAAGGGTTCAATAGCATCAGCTAGATCGAACGGTATCACACATACATATGGGAATGCATGGAAGTAATACTAGATTACTAGGCTGGGTAGGCGTAGAACTAGCTAGGGAACATGGGAGAAAGTACCTGACTATATATACAGGTAAGGCAAGGGGTGGGAACCTTCGGGGTTGAGGGTTCTACTAGATGGGGTGTGGGTGTCTGTGACCAAAAGGAGACAAAGGGTCAAAGGAAGCAGATCATGGGAATGGAACAGCAGGTCTGGAGCACTGTGTGGAAGCAATCGAAACGGAGTCAGTAGAAGTACAAGAAAAGAAGATCCGGCACAGTCTGGCTGTGGTTGCTGTGCATTGAAGGGTAAAGGGTTTCTAGGCATCCTTCCTAGGGATCTTGGGTAGTCTACATGCCAGGCATGGTGGGGTGGGTGTGGAGGAACTAGAGGTCTCCATGGGGTCGTTGTTGAAGATGGAAGTGTCGGGAATGAGGGTGGGAGAGTCAGGGACAGGAGGAAAAGAAAGAATGGGGCCGTCCTCTCGTGTGACTGTAACACATATCATTGACAAGAGATTAATCAGCAACATGGTGGGGGCATTGAATGAATGATCAGGCTTGAGAGGTGGCAGCAAGGGTGACCAGTGAGCTTTTGGACTTGAAAAGAGGGGGGGAGGACCAGTGAGTGGCCAGTAGGCATAGGATGAGTGGAGGCAACCAGTGAGTGGTCAAGCTCAGGAGCTGGCAAGGGGAGCATCAAACAAGTGGCAGTGCTCAATAATGCACAGTGGGGATGATCAGTGAGCCTCTTGGCTTGAAAAGAGGCAATAAGAGTGTCAGATGTGTGGTTTGGCTTGAAAAGACATGGTCAGAGCATTGAACCAGCAATGGTGCTTGATAATGCATGGTTGGGATGACCAGTAAGCTCCTGGGCTTGAAAAGAGGCACCAAGAGCATTGAATGAGTGGTTGGGCTCAAAATATGGCAGCAGCATTTAATAGCACATGGTAGAAGTTACCAATAAGCTCTTGGGCTCAAAAAGGCATGATGACAGCTGGGAATGGGTGCTGGGGCTTGTCAGCAGTGGCAGGTAAGCATTTGGACTCAGGAAGACTTGGTAGGCACAACAAGTGGTAGGGGTTGAGACAAAATGGCAGTAGCAATAGGCACAGTGAGTGAGCAGTAAAATACCAGTGAGGCATAGTGGGCATGGTGGATGCAGCAAATAGGCTGAAAGAGTATGTTAGGGGCAATGGGAGAGCATCCAGGATTGGATTGATGCAATTGAATTGTTACATGTCGCATTAGTCACTGGATGCAGTAGTGATGCACGTATTAGAAAAATGACTATGTGATGTATCACTAATGCATCATCTGTTACAGTCATATGAGAGGATAGCCACATCCTATCCTTTCCTCTCCCTCCTGACAACTTCATGGAGACCAAGTCCAGTTCCACCCCTGTCGTCCCTCCATCCCTGCTGTGTAGGATGACCAAGAAACCCCAAGACAACGCCTAGGCAACCTATGCCTTCCTGTGCAGAACCCGCATTCCATTCTTCCTTCTTGTTGTACTTCTACCGATCTCCATTTCATCTCGCTTCCACATGGAGTTCCAAACACACCGTTCCACTTTCCATGTTCTGCTTCCTTTGATCCTTTATTCCCTCAGCAACCCTTGAATTCTTCTTCCTTTAACCCTTGACAATGGACCCCCAAAACCATACTTAATAGGACCCTCAACCCAGAGAGTTCCCACCCATTGCCACTTCCCAGTATATAAGTCAAGTACTTCCTCCCATGTTCCCTAGCTAGTTCTATGCCTACCAAGCCTAGTAATCTAGTCCACCTTCCACACATCCTCTTCGTGTAAGACCCTTGATTCAGCCATTGCTGCTGAATTCCTAGTCTAGCCACTCTACAGCATCTTGCTTCATCTATAAGACTTTGCTCTACTTAGAGTGAGTGCTGCTAGGTTACTACACAACCAGCATAACATGCTTTGTCTATAAGACTTTGCTCTACTTCAAGTGGGTGCTGCTAGTTTACTATGCAAACAGCATAACAATAGGGATGGACCAGTGGCATATCTGGGGTGTCTGTGTTAGACCGACATGTAGTCCAGACTATTGGACTATCAGTGTGTGATGGTTTTTGGGCTTGGGAGTGGGATAGTGATCATTAGGTGAAGTCCAGAAGGTGGGCTGATGGTGGAATGTATGCATAGAGCAAGTATGAGCTCTACACTGTGTTTCCAGGAATCAGGCAAATTCTTGATGGAAGAACTCATGCTTTTCAATGGAGGTTGTAACATGTGACACCCCAGGAAGTCACATTGGATGTAGCTTCCACACCAGCAACCCTCTGGCACACATCATTCACCAACTGTGTTACGCTTATGTGTTAGAACCTAGCAGCGTTCCGTCTCAAGTGGAACGAAGACTTATAGAGGATCTCGCATTGACTTCCCTTAGTCAAGCAGTGGCTAGGAACTAGCGTGGATTGTGTAGAACTAGCTTAGAGCTACTAGTACAGGTCGTCGGGTATTTATACGTTCTGGATGGAGGTGGGAACTACGAGGGCCAAAAGGAGAGATACCCTAGAGGAGCAAACAGACGTCCATGCAGAAGGAGTCAAGGAACAAAAAGGGGAATGGAATGCAGAAGTGCGACAGGTTCCGGGTGGAGGAAGGGAAACAGAACTCAGTGTTAGTACAAAGTCAACGAGGCGACTGTGGAGAACGAGGCGAAAGAAAATACAAATGGGCGGCATATACCAAGACGTCTAAAGGGGCCGATTGTCAAGGAACCGAGCGAACTCCTGTCGAAAGAAAGCCTGCTCCTCGGGAGAGATTGTAACATTACCCTCTTCGTAGAATTGAGTCATCAACTCAATTACTTCCTGGCGTGGGGCGGGAGGGGGAAGTGAGGCAGTTTGGGCAGGTGGTGGGGCAGTAACCCGGGGCACGTATACCACAGGAGGGGCAGACATGTTCTGGGCAAGAGGAATGAAGATGTCCGGGAGCAGTCCTGCAGCAGATTGCACAGCGGAAATGGGGGCAGTTGGAATGAACATGCTCCCGCAAATGACAGATGTAGCATCGTCGTCGACGGGCACCCAAGGAAGGGGGTGGCAGAGTTGCCCCGGGACGCCCATGGAGTGAATTGGTAGAAGAGGCAGGGAATGGACGTCTCGGGAGAGGATGAGGTCGTGAGGGGGAAGTGAGGTGGAGGGATCCTCGGAAGCGTCCCTCAGAAGTTCTGGCCAATGTGGAGAGGAAGCGAAGGAGGGAGTGGGAGGATGTGGTCGAGGTAGAATTGGGATAGGCACCGGGGATGTGTGGGTTACCCTCTTCTTCTTGTTCAGCCGGTATTTCATTTCTGGAGTGAGCATGTGAATTAGTTTCCGTAGGCGGGGCCAGGGAAGTGGTGCGGGTGCTGGAGGAGGAAGGGGATGCTGTGTTTGTTTCCCTGGAAACGGGGTGCATGGGTGGGGTAATGGTCTCTCCTCGGACGGTAGAGAGATAGAGGGCGCGAATTCCTGGGGAAACATCTTCGACGAGCGGGGTAAGAATTGGGGCCAACATGGAGTAGGGAAGGAGGCCGAGCAGGTTACAGAATCCAGCTTCTTCGAGGGCATCGAGGATGAATCCTCGAAGTTTATAGAGGGGTTCATCCACGAAGGGAGAGTTCTCAACGCGTTGTTGAAGGCAGAGGTGGATGGTCGTGTAGGCATGGTAGGTACGTATGAGTAGGGTGAAAAGCGGGCAGTCAACAAAGGCTGGAAGTTGTTCAATTGCGAACAGAATGGTGGGTGATTCGAGGATGGAGGCATAGAGGAGGCGGATGGTAATAAGTGGTAATGCGACGAGGGGGAATCAGTTAGGAATTGACATGTTTATACACAGAGAGGATGAAAGATGGCGGCAGGGAGGGGAGGGTTTTTATAGGGAAGATCCCATCCGTCTTAGTTTCCCCATCCGCTCCATCTGGTTCCATCCCCAGCATTGTCACATCCTGAATTAGTATTACTGTATGAATCAAAGTATCGCCAGTCGTGATTGGACATGTCTGTCGGGGGAACGAACCCAAACTGGAACTGGGTTCCGCCAAAGCAGGACAGGAACAGATGGGGGTGGTCCGCCAACCAGAACTTCCGCAGCGTGAGAAGGAGGAGAATGATCATGACACATGAGATTTCGAGGGAAGAGAGTCCGATGGAGAGGGAAGCCATTGTTAGCTGCGGGAGGCAGGGAAGTCGCAAGGGTGTCTCTTTTTGTAGTCAAGGAGTTCCACAGCGGCATGCCGTAAATTCCCTTCCAGTTCCCATGTATTTTCAGATGCAGCATAGCCCTTCCAGGAGATAAGGTACTGCCTCCGATTCCATGATCCGCGGTGGGCTAGTATCGCCTCAATTTCATATTCCTCTTCTCCGGAGATTAGATCAGGGGGTGGGTTGAGGAAATTGGGGCTGTGCTCTGTGGTTTCTCTGAACGGGGATAAGAGAGAAGTGTGGAAGACATCATGAATCTTCCATCCTGGGGGAAGTTTTAGCCGGAAGGCCACAGGAGATAGTACCTGAGTAATTTCGAATGGTCCTTCTCTTCATGGAGCTAATTTCCGCGAGGCATAGTTGATGTGAAGATTACGATTTTCCAACCATACCTTATCGCCAACCTTCCATCGTGGGAGACATGGAAAGATCTGTTCCTTCATTATTTGTTGTGAGCGTTTATGGGCGGCCAACACCTTGGATCTTGCGGAATCCAGTTCCGAAAGACAGTGCTCTAGGGCGGGGAAGAATGTTTTTCCCAGAGGGGGATAAGCCCTTGGTTCATATCCGAGGATCAGGGAGAACAGGGTTTTCATGGTGGAAGAATGGACGGAGGAGTTGTGATGGAATTCCGCCATCAGAAGAAGGGTGGACCATCGACCCAGATGCCCTTCACAGAAGATTCGAAGGTAGGTTTCCAGTTCTTGGTTGACTTGTTCCGTTTCGCCATCAGTTTGCGGGTGATAGGCGGATGAAAGGGCCACGTCGTAGTGGAGGAGGTGGGCGAGTTCCCGGGCAAATGCTGAAGCAAACTATGGGCCGCAGTTGGAGATGAGGCGATCGTGGAGACCTGTGCGTGGGAAAACGTGTTGGAAGAAAAGGTCGGCAAGTCCCACGGCGTCCAGGTTCTTGTGACAAGGTGTGAAAATTACCCCCTTAGTAAGCCCATGGTCGACCACGACCATGACAGAGTCGGAGCAAGGGAGGGGAAGGAAGTCAGATTGCAACTCCTTAACAAGACGAAGAGCGGTGGGGTCCACAGCCGTGTTTTCCACAATTTGTTGTTGCATGCAGAGCTCGAGAGCTCGAGCAAAGACAGAGTTGGGGAGGAGAGTGACTGCGGCATTGTCGTCGGATGTATCGATGTTGTCTTTGCAAGAAAGGGCATCAGCGGGGGCCAATCTGGAACCAGGTACATGGACAAAAAGGAGATCAAAGTCTTCGAGAAACATTGCCCAGCGAGCTTGACATCGGTTCAGTTTGTGGGCTTGTTTGAAATAAGTCAAGTTTTTATGATCAGTGAAGACAGTGGTGCGGTGGGGGGTTCCTTGGAGATAGTGATGCCATTGTTCCAAAGCTTTAATGACAGCGAGTAGTTCGCGATCATAAATGTCATAATTACGTTCCACCGGACCAAAGGTTTCAGAGTAATAAGCACAGGGGTGAAGATCACCGTTGTTGTCGGCTTGCATAAGGATTCCTCCTGCAGCAGTGAGCGAGGCATTGGTCATGATGGAGAATGGTCAGGAGATGTCCGGCATGGCAAGGACTGGTTGAGATAAAAAAGCTTGTTGCAGCATCCGAAAGGCACGTTCACAGTTGGGGGTCCATGCCCAAACTTTCCCTTTATGTGTGAGGGCGTGGAGAGGTCGTGCAACATGGGAGAAGTTCGGAATGAATCTGCGATAGAAATTGCAGAATCCGATGAAGGAGTGGACTTGCTTGACGGAGGTGGGAGTTTTCCTTTCTTTGATGGCCTTTAACTTGATAGGGTCCATGGAAATGGTGTCAGCAGAGACTATCATCCCCAGGAAATCCACATTTTGCTATTCAAACTGGCATTTGGAGAGTTTCAGGAAGAGTCCATGTTCTTGCAGGCGTTTTAGAACTTTGCAGACACGTTCACGATGGAGAGAAAGATCGTCTGTGGAATGTACCAGAAGATCATCCATATAGATGATTAGCCACCCTTCGGATGTAATCTTTAAAGATATAGTTCATGAACGCCTGGAAGGTGGAGGGGGAATTGCACATTCCAAAGAACATAACTGTAGGTTCGTATAGTCCGTCCGGAGTGATGAAGGCAGCTTTCCACTGGTCAGAGGGTTTGATGCGAATGTTGTTATATCCCCAGTGGACATCGAACTTGGTGAATAGTTTGGAGCCCTTCAGTTTATCGACCAGTTCCGAGATGAGCAGAAGTGGGTATGCATTTTTTATGGTGTGGGAATTTAGGTAGCGATAGTCTTGACAGGGGCATAGTCCTCCATCCTTTTTGGGGACGAAGAAGAAAGGGGAAGCCTGGGGAGATTTGGATGGTACTATCTTCCCACTTTTAAGATGTTCGTTGACGAACTCTTTACATGCCGCACATTCTTTAGGATTCAGGGAATAGAGTTTTGCGACTCTTGGGATGAAATCTTTTCCTAAGTTGATGGAATGGTCGAAGGAGCGATGCGGGGGTAGATCTCTGTTCCTTGGTTCTCCGAACACCTTAACGAAATCTTTATACTGTTCTGGTAGAGAAACATCATCTTTGCAGTTGGCCATAGCTATTTCCGTGGAGATAGTGGTTTTTCTAGTATGGAGCTCCTCTTTTTCGGTGGTAGTCAGCTGTAGTCGTTTTGCCCAAAGTCACTCCATCCTGGAGTCCAGGGAGGCATCCAGGTAGCGAAGGAGATACTGTTGTTTAAGAGCGTCGGGATGGTCATGTCGCAGAACGTGGGGTTTGTCGGGGAGATGCACTGTCCCTTTTGCCCAGTCTATCGAGGGATTACTTTCTTGAAGCCAGGGGAGTCCTAGAATCATATTTTCTTTTCCACAATCGAGGACTGTGAAGTCCCTCGTTTCTTCTCGATCGCCAATTCGTATGGTGAGGCAAACTTTATGTCTAGTTAAACCTCCTTTGTTGATAGTCCCGTCTACATTTTGGGCTACAACTGGTTTTGTGAGTCGTTCTTTTTTTAGTTGGTGTTTTTCTACCAGCACTCGATCAATCAGATTTCCTGAGGCTCCGCAATCGATTAAGGCGTTGGTGTCAACGATTTGTGCTCCTGGGAAGGCGTAGAAAGAGATGGGAATTCTCATTGATGCTGCCTTATTATTGGATACAAGTACAGGAGCGATAGTGATTTTAGGAGGAGATGACGTTGACTCACATCCTCCTTTCAAAAACCCTCAGCAAGAGCTGTTTCTGTGATCTGGACCTCTAACGGTTCTTCATTAGACTCTTCTTCGCCAGAGCGTTCTTCGTCCTCTTCGTAGCAGGCTTTGAGGACTTTCATGACGTCCTGGTGGGATACTCCTTTCTTTTTTCTGATCGAGGTGATGTATTTTTCGACCTCAGTGGAGTCGTTCGTCCTTCTTACTGGTTTGAAGGTCACCGGGGAGTTTTGGGTTGGCGGTTTCTTCGGCCGTTCCTTGTTTGATTGCTTGGGATGGTTCCTTGTAGAACATCCCTTCTTGTGACAGATGAAACAAAGATTCTCTCGGAGGTGATGGGCTTTTTCGACTGGGGAGAGTCTGATAGAATCGACGTCCATCGCATTTGGGTCGCGTCGATTGTCTCGAGGGAGAAGGTGTCCTACAGTTCTTCCCTTCTTGTACCATTCCAATCTGGTCTTCTGCGTATGGAATTGGCTGGCTTTCTCGATCCATCCTTCAATAGTAGTAGGCGGATTTTCCATGGAGATAATCATTCTGGTGATTTCGGGGTCGAGCCCCTCATTGAAGCGATCGATGAGGGTTACTGGGTCGGTTATCTTTGACTTAGCTGCATAGAGTTGGAATTTGGTCATGTAGTCCAAGAAACCGTTCTCTTTGTCTCGGAGGTTCTAAGAAAAACGGGCTAGTTTTCCTTGGGCTGCAATGTGTTCATCATGAGGAGTGAATGTTTTGAGGAAATCCTGGATGATTTGTCCTAACGTAGGTTTATGTTCCTCATCGATGGTGGGATCAAGGAGTTTTTCGAGGAGAGGCTCTGTGTAAAATCTTCCTCGTCCTTTATTCATCATGTTAAGAAAGATGAGCCATTGTTGTTCGGGGGTATGGACGTTCTGGTTGATCAGGAAGTATGCCTTCATTGCATTGCTCCACCAGCAGGCGTCCTGTGGGTCTCCGGAAAAGCCGTCCAGCAGTCCAGCCTTCATTTCTCTAGCAGTTTGTGCTTCTTCTCAGTCTGCCATTGACGTGGTGTCAGGGGATCTTGGTGGGGTGTGAAACCAAGGTCATTTGGCGATCTCCTCAATACTTTCAGTAGGAGGTGGTCCTAAGGCTTCGGCAATAGCCTCAACGGTAAGAGGTGGTGGAGAGACTGGTCCTTCTTCGAGCAGTCCCCTCTCTGGTGTAGGGTTTCGTGGAGGTGACGATTCCCTGAGAGTTCCTGGAAAATGGGTGGTTCTGACGTGAGTTTGAGGGAGTGGAGAGAATGGGGCGTGAGGGTTTCGGGAGGATCCAGCGATTTGTCGGGGGGAGTCAGGTGGTATATCGGAGGGGAGGGAGAAGAGGCCAGATGGTTGTGGTTTGTCATCAGAGGAATCGGCGCTGTATTTGGCAGGAATGGTTGCTATCCAAGCGTCTCCCTTCTCCTTCTTGGAGGGGAGGAAAATAAGCTAGTTCTTTTGTTACGCTTATGTGTTAGAACCTAGCAGCGTTCTGTCTCAAGTGGAACGAAGACTTATAGAGGATCTCGTGTTGACTTCCCTTAGTCAAGCGGTGGCTAGGAACTAGCATGGATTGCATAGAACTAGCTTAGAGCTACTAGTACAGGTCGTCGGGTATTTATACGTTCTGGATGGAGGTGGGAACTACGAGGGCCAAAAGAAGAGATACCCTAGAGGAGCAAACAGACGTCCATGCAGAAGGAGTCAAGGAACAAAAAGGGGAATGGAATGCGGAAGTGCGACGGGTTCTGGGTGGAGGAAGGGAAATGGAACTCAGTGTTAGTATAAAGTCAACGAGGCGACTGTGGAGAACGAGGCGAAAGAAAATACAAATGGGCAGCATATACCGAGACGTCTAAAGGGGCCGATTGTCAAGGAACTGAGTGAACTCCTGTTGAAAGAAAGCCTGCTCCTCGGGAGAGATTGTAACAAACTGCTTCCCCCTTTTTTAAAATTATACACAGATTATTTAATTATCATGATTTTTTCCTGAGTTTATTGATAGTCAGAAAAACATGTTATTGAGAATACACTAGTAAATGTTGTCAATAGCAGTATTTTCAACACATGGGTAACCAGATTACCATATATGGCTCACATGGGAGGTCACAGTTGGTGTAGTGCAGTGCGGTGTGGTGCGACACACAGTGCAAACACTGCTCAACTTTGAGCTCCCCTATTAAATATATCAGGTCACATATTTGGCCATGCATCAGGTGTTACCACTACTGGTGAAAAAACATGTACTACCACTCAGAATTAACCTAACCAATAATAGCACTCAAATGTCACCCCTTCACTCTCAACACTAGGTGGCAGCCTGGTGCATCCCTTCTAGGGCTCCGTGAAAAACTAAGTAGTTTTTAACTACCCCTGTTTTTGACATGTTTTTGACATGTTTTGTACACATTTTTAACATCATCATCTCTGATGCTCAAAATTCCATGTCAAAAACTATGTAAATTATTTTATGGGACTCAGAGCACTGTCAAACTATTTACTAGCAACACGAGCTCATGTTCAGTGTCAACCCCATCTGCATGACAGACCCTCCTGTGATGGGCCCTCCAACTGAAAATGGTTTCACTGGCACCTTGCAGCCTCTCAAAGACCTCTGCATAGCCTTATCATGTCTTCCGAAGTCTATCCCACATGGATGTGCTCGTTATCAGTTCGAAACCTACAGCCCTGACCCTGACAAGGTTGAGCTGTATGGCACAACAAAGGCTGCTTTGAACAACATGCTTGAAGTTACTTTTGCACCTGATGGGAGGAAGGATGACACAGAACCTTATCCTTTCAAGTTCTGTGAGCAGGGTCCAGGCCTAGTTGCTGTCATCAACATGATTGCTGCAGAGTTGCAAAGTTCACCCAACTCTGCATTACTTCAGAAATGGATAAGAGACCTATTACGAGTTGCGAAGTATCATTCAAATGAACTTGCTGGCACATCAGTTAGTTGTGCACTCAGAATGGAATTGATAATTACTCACTGTTACTAGGCCCTTCAAGACGAGAGCCAATCTTCTGGGCCTCCACAAATGGTCCAAGCTACAGCAAAGTCATCAGATGCCAATGACTCTATGTTACGCTGGTGGCATAGCAATCTAGCAGCGCTCACTCGAAGTAGAGCGAAGTCTTATTGTTGAGGTTCGTTCTGCGAACCGAGGCGAGTCTAGGGTCCGATAGCGTCGGCTGGATCTGTTACGATCGCTGCCCCATGACCAGCATCTCTAAACGGACTTAACATCTTTTTTTCTTTCTTTCTTATCTTATCTTTCATCTTATCTAATCTCTTTATCTTATCATCCAGGATCAACGGCCTCAGCCTCGCCCTCTGATCTCTGCACCATCGTCACTCGTTTCACCTTCATCATTCACCCATGCTTGACGCATCCCTTGACACAGCCCGGTGCTGTGCATGCTTCCCTTCCATTCTACATGCTTCCCTTCCATTCTCCCACCGCCGCACGGCTGTGGTATGCTTCTCTTCTTCCATTCCCGCTCACACATGTTTTCCCCTTGATACACGTTTCAGCCACACTCCTGCACCCAGGGCACAGGGTATGGACTCTTATAGACGAGACGTATTATGTAAACCTATGTACCCTATGAATATATAAACCCAGCGGACGACGACTGGCATCCCCAGTCTAGTTCACTTGGGTATCCTCCTCTCTAAGGCCCCAGCCTAGACACCAACCCTCTCCCCTCCAAAGAGCTTTGGTTGACAAGTGGTAACTCGAGGACTCCAGGTCTTAGGGTTGTATCAGGATCGAACGGTCTCACGCGAGGGATGCGTGGAGAAGTGGACTAGATTACTAGGCTTGGTAGGCGTAGAACTAGCTAGGGAACATGGAAGAGAATACCCGACTTATATACTGGTTAGGCAAGGGGGTGGGAACCTTCAGGGTAGAGGGTTCTACTAGATGGGGTGTGGGTGTCCGTGGCCAAAAGGGGACAAAAGGATCAAAGGAAGCAGATCAAGGGAAATGGAACGGCAAGTCTGGAACTCCGTGTGGAAGCGATGGAAACGGAGTCAGTAGAAGTACAAGAAGCGAAGCGAAGAGAAGAGTCCGGCACAGCCTGTTGCGGCGACTGCGGTTGCGGTGTTCCGTATGGAAGGCCGTAGGGTTGCTAGGCGTCCTTCCTGGGTATCTTGGCTGCCTTGCGTGCCAGGCGTGGCGGGACAGGGGCGGAGGAGCTAGAAGTCTCCATGGGATCATCATCGAGGTTAAGAAAGGAGAGGTCGGGGATGAGAGTCGGGGAGTCGGTGACAGGAGGAAAAGAAAGGATGGGGGCGTCTTCTCGAGTAACTGTAACACTCTAAGTCAGAAACCATGTACATTTGGATAGTGGATTACATTGACAACCCAGAGCCTGCAAGCCAAGGAGCTGGTGAACGCCCTCTAGACCTGATTCTCCTTTAGCTTGCAATACGATGCCACAAACAGAATGATCCAAATTTGGTCAATGTGTTTCAGTGCATTGGAACCTCAATGGGGTATACAACTGCTTGGAAATGCAAGAACAGAATCAAGATGCAGATTCTGTCAACCTGCAAGCATATTCCAAGGGAGTTGAGAGAGAAGCTTGATGGAGGATTTGCTGCCCAGGCCCCGTCTGCAAAACTGCTTGCAGGCAAGGCCGTTCTGGTTCTGGGAACCCCAAGCTCAGCATCAAAGAATGTCAAGCCATCCGAAACAACATTGTCAGCTCTGGGTCTGAGGGGTGACAAGGACAAAAGTACTCAGCCATTTGTTTACAAGACTGTCAAGAAAGCTCATGTTCAAAGGTTATCAGATCAGCTGAATGCTGATATTGTCTCTCTCTTCTGTGTTGGGGGTATTCCACTTTCAAAAGCTGACCTACTGCAGTGGAAGACAATATGGGAGCATGCCATACCTGACTACATACCTGCATCTTCATCTAAGCTAGAGGAATATCAGATTCCCACTGAAGCTGCTTATGTTTGCAATGCACAACTTGACCATCTACACACCTACGATAATCTCAGCATTACCTTTGATGGCCAGACCACACATCTTCCACAATCAGTCTACACTATTCATATCATCACACCTAGTCGCCATGTATATCTATTTGATGGAAATGAAGCTTCAGATGAGTCTCATACAGGCAATCACCTCTTCAAGGTTCTCGATGACATGAGGATGATCATTTTTGAACATAATATACATAACTCAACACTCATTGCAGGTGATTACACATATTGGGCCTACATGATTTGCTTGTATCTGTTCAGATAATGCTGGAAACACTCATCTTGCACATAAAAAAATCCAGATGAAATACCCATGGATATTAAACTTGCCAGACCCATGTCACCATATGAATCTTCTTGTGAAAGATATTTGTTTAATTCCCTTTCCAGGATGTAGGCTCTTGATTTTATTGTGCTTGGTCATTTTGCTAAGGTATTTCTTAGGTGATCAAGATCATGCAACAGACTGTAAAATATTTCCAAAAATCAACTTTTGCAAATGCACACCTAAAGACAATGTGAACAAAGCATCAAATTTCACATGGACTGGTTGCCATTGGCAATACTCACTTTGGCACAATTTGTTTTTCAGGAGTATCAGTACAGCGATGCCTCCCTGCTATTCATGAACTATGTGGTAATGAGACACTTGACATACCTGTAAGTAAAATATTATTGTGGATAACTTATTTATTTATTTATTTTGGTAGGACGTCAATGAATCATACATGCCAGAGACAGTAGAGACATTTATATTTCAGTTGCACCTTCAGCAGCTCCTTGCAGTCATCAGACCACCTGCCAAGGCCACAAAATGCCTTGAGTCTGCTTATGCTAATGTGGGTGATATCTATATGTTCTGGTTGGCTATTCAAGCTTCGATTGCTGAAATTTGCAACAAAAATCCCATAAAAATCCCAGATAACGTCCTAGAACACATTCATCAACTATGCAACTATCGGTTCAATCAAACGATCAATGAGGCACCTTCTGACATCTTTATAACAGCCTTTTATTTGATTCCTAGTAAGTACAATCATAGAGAATTAGCTTGAACAGTCCAACATCACTTGAAAGGTAATAGGAATTCAGGGATCCTCAAGAATATCAATCCCCTCACTATTCCAACCATTCATATTCAGCACTCAGGTTCCAATGGCCCATCAGCATCTACCCTCTTGAATTCGACCAGTACAATAATGCGAATCGGAACATTTCTCATTAGTCAGCTTCATGTCGAGTATGAAGAAAAGCATCAGCAAATTCACAAGCTAGACAGCCAGACTGCCCTTGCAAAATTGAAGGCACAGATTGTAGCATACACAAAGGGCTTGTGGCCTTTCACAAGCAACCAAGTTGTATCAGAGGGTTCTGATTCAGTCAAGTACTGGCAAGGCTTGTTGAATAATGACGATGCTGATGTACTCATGGTGTGTAATTTTCAGGCCTCATGAATGCCAGAGGGAAACTAATGAATCCCCTTGGCAGTATTTTGCTGTCAAGGTCCTTGTCATCACTGTCAATTCCATGGCAGACGAGCAGACAGTGTCGACAATGACGTGGCTCAATTCTGCACTTCGAAGCTCTCAAAAGAGTTCTATCATTGTCAGCCAGGTTCAAATCCGTCAATAGGCAATGATGGACCCCAAACGTGTGCGTTGACATGTTTTTACTCGCACACATAAACTGACTCACCACAGAACATTACCCCCAAGGACTCGACCAATTCTTAAGTTCCGAGAGCTGAACAGCTCCATCCTTGGTTCCGAGATCACGAACGACCACAAACGCAAGTCAGATGCTGGGTCAGAGATGGATACTGCCTCAGATTTAGAGGGTGCCGAAAGTTGGTTGGACGGAAATTTGTCGGAAGTTGAGAATGATCAGGAGTATATTGTATGTGACGGTGAGGTGCTCAGATCGTTCGAGGATGCTCATTTGGAATCACTGCGATTACTTGACTTGTTGTCAGACAAGCCTCTTGAGCAGACGATGACGTCGGTGGCTGAGAGCACGCAACCGAGTTCATCCACTAGAGCACTGGGTGGCGAACCGCTCGACTGGCCTCTACTTCTTTGCGTATGTCTGTGTCACGAGCTCTGCTGCTGCCCAACGATTCAGAATGACACTTTTCCTTTAGCCCCTGAAACAATCTTGGAGCAGGCATTTTGTCTGGTGATGGTGGCACCCGTGGACCATGCGTCAATGTTTAGTTGGCCAGTGGCTCTCAACATGTTCAATCTTGGGGGAGATGGCCAAGGTTGTCCTGAGGACGTGCACGCGTGGCGCAAGATCAGCACGGCGACCAAGTCTGGGGTGGATGCCTCAAGAAACGCGCCGTCAAGGCAATTATGGCACAAATGAAGGCACAACAAGCAAGCTTCGCGATTAATTTCGAAGAGTGGACCGGGGCGAAGGCAACGAGAATCGCGAGATGGAGGAGACCAAAGAAGTGGTGCAGTATGGATCATTCATCGTCTGCTGGCTGGGTGTTTTCGCTTGCCCCTGTTAGCGATGGACTGAAGGTCCCGATGCATACTTTGTCTGCTAAGTCACATACTTGTATTTGCTATCAGTTCGTTCAGAAACATTGGGATACACTTTGTTCACTCCAAGGCCGGGTACTAGACCGAAACACATGCAAAAAGAATACAGCGCCATACGTTTGACACAAATAAACATTCATAAGGGTCATCAGGGGTGAACAGCAAAGCAGGATGGCAGAACTCCCGTGAAAGAAATGGCAGAAACTTGAATAGAACGGACGAGTGAACGTAAGTGGGTGAGAACTTCACTTTCCTCCCTTGCGTTTGCCTGTCCCTCTTCTCCTTCTCTTAGGCTGATCTCCTAGAGCAACATCTGCTTCTCTGTCGCTGTAGAGACCGGTAGGCCTCTACGGTCGTATCACCCATTCCTACCACATTCTGACCATACATTTCCTTCCCCCGAGCCTCCTTATCCCACTCTCGTCCCTCCTATCCCACTCCGAGCTTACTTACCA